>VDFB02056996.1:9199-118559 GCA_007258455.2 Sequoia sempervirens
TATCATAGAATATATTTCCAAGAAATTAAAAGTTAAAATGTAGAGCTATATGAAACTAGATACTTGTAAAAAAATTTAAACAAATAATTTCAATTAATTTCATTAACAATATTCTACTCAAGCCCAACATCCTTGTGCATCCTACAACAATCTTATGACACCCAAATCAAGGATATTGTGATAATATATTGAGAAATACAAATTTTAGTGTATATCATGAAAAAAATTTAAATAAATGACCTACACCCAAACCACCTCATCTTCTAGGTCACCTTACACCATTAAAATGGACCTTATAAGTACTATTCACCTTTACAAAACTTAAAAAATTTAGTGATATATATAGTGAGATTTAATTCTAAATACTTGTATGTAAATCACAACTTCTGGATTAAAAAATGACAACAATATTTTTTAATGATTGTATTATATTAATATTGTATGATATTGGATTTTCATTATAAACAAATAGTAAAGTTTCAAATACATATAAAACAAATTGTGCATTAAAAAAATAAGTCTATGAATTATATTTAAATTGCTTGGTTATTATATTTAACATAGATTTTTATATAAAGTGTCTTTAGACAACTACATAATTTACTTGAAAGATTCATGTCATTAAAAACTATGAATTTGTCTTTCTTGTGGTTATATTTGATAATACTTCAAATATAATTCCTCATATATTTAGCAATGATGAGCAATGTTAATTTACTATAATACATTCAAGGTTGTACCTTTCTTAGAGAATCATCAAAAACATTGTAAATTACTACACCCACAATTTTTTTTATAATAGACAACACTTAAAAACAACTATCAAATCATCAATAGACATAATAGTTGGAGTCTATTACCCAAATATTATATTAAAAAAATCTAAAAACATAAAATATAAAATGTGTGGCTGATAGAAAGATAAATATTTGTAATTGTATTAGAAAACTTGAATAAAAACTAGCAGTCGTATGCACAAGCATGCAAATGATGCAACCAGAAAACATATACTTTCCCGTGCCATCGAACAACAACACTAGGATGCATTAACCCTCACACGAGCAAACACTTATCATTCATCTTCATCTTTTGCGTATTGAGGCAACCACCCTGGGAAACTCATCCGATGTGGAAAATTTTGTTTCATGATTAGGCTAGCAAAAATCCCAATGGACATTTGACACAAATATCCTATCAGCTAATAAAAAACAATTCCATATCTATATTTAATTATATTTAAAATTAAAACTAGCAGTCACACCTTTGGTGTGCGATGGGTATGCTGAAGAGGTGTGGAAGGTTAGTTAGGATAATAGTGATAGTTTTTCCATACATTTGTGTAGTACACAAGGTCAATTGGTAGGCCATTTAGCAAATGATGTTTGCAACAAAGATCTCAATGGAGAAGTTATAGCTTCAAATCAACTATGCATCTGCTTACATGGATCTAAACATGATTGAAACAAAACCTTAGAATCAAAAAGTTAACTAGGCTCCATGATCAACAAGGTCATGTCATGTTTGCAATACAAAAAGATGGAGAGAGGAGAGAGAGGGATAGAATGAGGGAAGAGAGAGGGCTAAGGAGATAGAGATAGGGTATAGAAGTGAAGATGGAGATGGAGGAAAGAGATATGAAGAGGAGAGGGAGAGATAAAGAGAGGGGGATAGATAGAGTTGTATTTATTAATAGAGGGTGATGAATATAAGCCACTAATGTCTTAATTCTAGTAGGGGGGGAATAGGTAGTGAATGCAAGTTAATTTTGTTTAATAATTTTTGTTTGACTTTTGTAGTTTGTAGTCTTTTTAACCCTTCGTCTTTCTTGATTAAAATTATTGGTAAAGTTTTTGGATTATCTTACACTTTATAAGTCGTATTTGTCTTACCTCACCAATGTCTTAATAAATACTTCAACTTACTAAACATAAATATGTGTGTTGATACTCGTACATTTCAATATCAACACCTCTACAAAGAACCAACATAGGAAATCCTACAAGTTTGGCCCCTTAAAGTGCAAGACAACTTCCAAGTTTGAAAGGTTGGTTCCTTCTTTATTACAACTAAATCCAATTGAATGAAAAAAGATAGAAAGAATTAAAAGTAAACAATTGAAGTGAAACATGAGTGATGCACCAAAATATATTATTCTTCCACTTACACATGGAATCTTTGCACTAAACTCATTAGTCAACATAGATTAAATAAACATAATTGTAGTTCAAATTAAAATAAAATAGATTATTTTGGATTCCTAATACAATTCATTAGTTGACATAAATCTAGATAAACACAATTTTCACAATGTAAAAGGTGAATATATTTATTAATCATAGTAGAAAAGGATTGATAAAATCACTATCATTGCATTCAATTAATTTAAATTTGTATACATTTGAATACTACAAAGGCTAGTAGAATTTTGAAGTCATAAATTAAGGCTACCCTAGTCTTACAAGTGAAAAATATGAAAAAGGTCTACATATAAGACTTTTACAAGAACAAGTCCCCATATCCAAAATGTACCTAAAAAATGTGCCCACAACTCTTAATTAGCTAATAGACTACATATAGTGTGAGATTTTAGAAACAAGTCGCACACATGCAAGCCATGGTTGAGTCATCAGAAAACAAGTTTTAGCTATTGTTTAATGGTAAACCAGTTTCCATTTAATGGTTAAAGCCTCCAAAATCTCACTTATCACATAAAAGCAGATAAATACTAAATTCCCAATTGGATGGGAACATTATATTTCCATTTGCAATGTTTTTTCTTCAATTTGATGGCAACTTTCTTGTTTTTCCATTTGCATTAGTTTATGTTTTAAACCTGTATGTAAATATTTCAAAATCAGATAATACTTAATTTCTTTAGGGAAAAAATGTAGATTTGTCTAAGTTTATTTCATTCCATTATTTAGCACTTACTATTAATTGTTTAATCCAATCACATAAAACAAGAATTTGAAGAACATGGTATCCACACGCCTCTATGCACAAACACACACTCTTTAACATATTTACATATAATTTTCTATTAATGTAATCCTTGAACCTCCTTGTAGTTGAAGTGCTAGCTATACAAGAAAAAGTGCAGAAACAATTCAAATTGTCCTACCAACTCTTCCATAGTGAATCATAGCCTTCACATGAAAGTGAGTGAGCAACAACTGTGTCGTCTATGCTGGATCAACCAGGGCCATAATCACACCTTCACTATGACTAATCTAATCTTCACAGCAAAGGGTAAGACATATTTATTAATGTTAAATGAGTTGTTTACCGTTCCACTTCTACTCAATACTACAATAGTCCTGTGCCCTTTAACATCTCCCACATGGAACATTCAAACTGTAGAAGAGTATCTAAAAGCAGTTAATACTTATCAATAGATTGATAACAACGATGGAAAAAGCAGAAAATATTGTACTAATGCTTATCATGAACGCCCACGATTTTCCACTCGAAGGAGTTTTATTAAATAAATTAATCACCATTAATCCCCCCAATTTTGTACGGTATGGCTTGAAATGTTTTTCAAGGTCCCTAACCATGGTATTAGCAAGATCAAAATTTATTACAATGAATGTCTATGATGGTTTCAAATTTCTGGAAGATCATTTGCCATTTTCAGATCGATGACTACCTCGTTATGGTTGCTCTGAGGCGCAAAATTCAAATAGAAATGTAACTTGATATGAGAATAGGAATAAAGATTTCTTTACTTATGTATCTAAAAAATATAATAAATAAATTCAATGATGGACAAAAGAGTGCTAAAAAATACATAAGATTGAAGTTTGTACAGGAAACATCACACCTATAAAACCATAAAAAAATAAAAATAATTATAAAAAATAATACAAAAGATACACTAAGAACATATAGAACGGCAAAGTTAATAACTGATTTTTCCTTAGATAAAAAATACCAAGACTGTCACTTCCTAAATATCTGTTTGAATAACAAAGCTAAAAGAGAAAGGAACCTTGATCCATAACAATTGATTTATCCCCATGCAGGAAATGCCAGACCTATCATATAAAAAAAAAAAGCTAAAGAAAAAACAGGGAACCTTTGTCCACTCTACACACAATCGACGGCTCTTCCTGCCAAATTCTTTTTTGTCCATCCCTCTGATGGCATCCTCCGTATCACGCAATCTAAGCTTAGTGTACATATCCTCTGTATCCAGACTGGCACGACATATACGTTCAAAGACTCATAAATAATAAGAGGAACCCGCAATGTCAATAAAGAAAAAAAACTGACTTAATAATTCTTCCTGTTGTATACGTTGTTGCTGCAGCCTTTCTTGATGATGCCTTCTAAGAATGTTTTGAAAAGCATCTAAGTTATCCCCAAGAATAGCCTGTGTGAATTCTTGATCTTTCTGCAAAATTTTGTGTTAAAAAAGGAAACAAGAATAAAATCAAAAGATCAAATTTCTTTCCAACTTCCCATTTTATGGCCGCTTCAAACTAAACAAAATACCATACACAAACCTCGGATAGAAAATCTCTATGCGGTTCATACAGTACGTGCATAGTCTCTTGAGTTTTACTTAAATGATATGATTTTAGAATTGGCATTATAGGCTGACTCAAAATGCACCCAAACTGACCCAGAAAAGTATACTTCTCTGTGAACATTACAGAAAACAGGTTTTTGAAGTCTAATGCTAAAAACAGTCTCTAAAAAGTGTTGAATTCAACATTAAGAAGAAACTAAATGTCATATCAAATTGGTGATGAACGTATTTAATGAGACACTCTCCATTATTCAAAGACCTTACAGAAATCAATTCGTAAGGATCTTATGCCTACCAAACAGGTAAACATATAGTCATTAATTTTATAGAAGGAAATTTTCTCTTGAAAAAAATGTTAATTAGATCCACGAAATGCACAAAACAATTACGAAATGTGGGACATTAGGATAGCCCAGAAAACAACTAAATTTAACACCGCAAGAAAACATGGTGAAAATTTTACTTTAATATCAATTCATATCTACAATAATGTACTTAAAAATTAAAATTATAATCAAAATCAATACAGTTCAAGCATAACAACTGGTAGCAGTACTAGAGACAATTAGCCTGCAACATACACAAGCTATTTAGAAGAACTCTAACCAGAAAAGGATTCCAATGCCGACCAGCTTCATCTATCTTCATCCTCCATATGCATTAAGTAGAAAGGTTCCCAGACTTCAACACTAGATCAAATCTTCTAATATTAATAATACTAAGAATAGAAAAGCAATGGAAACCACATGAAAAGAACTCAAACATCTGAATTTACTGGCATGTCATTGGTTATAGTATTTTCAGTTGTTTGTCAAGCCTATGACCATTGTGCAGCCATAAATCTGTGTGCTTGTTTTAGCCTAAATCCATAAGTGTATGCATATAAAACACATATCTGAGAGTACTTTTGCAGCAAAATTCAAAACAATTTGTTGACCAAAATTGGTTTTTTCGAGATTGTATTTGTTTGGTTCTTTGCAATTACCCGCTCTTAAATTTTTACATGGCTAGGCAAAAATGTGCAAAATAAAGTGTTATAAAGTATAGTTAGAATAACACAATATTTTCCAGCAGTAGCTTGAGAATGGATTTAACAATGACAGACTTCTACCAAGCGAAGCAGGTGTGGATTGAAACATCTGATCCTAATTAGCATAAATTAAGATACACTTCAAATATAGTACCAAGCAAACAAATATATTCTGCAACAATGATATGAAATTTAAAGACAATGCCAGACTTGTACCAAGCGAAGCAGGCATAGATTGAAACATGTGATCCTAATTACCAGGTATTAAGATACACTTCAAATATAGTACCAGGCAAAGAAATATATTCTGCAACCAATGATATGAAATTTGAAAAAATGGACAAGAAGATAAGTTCACACATGTAGGTGTCTGCGCTTTGGCTTATTCAATCAAAGAAGCACTGAAGACAGGCCAAATACACATCAACATTTACAATGAATTGGTAAACTGTAGAACTCACCCATGAAGTTGGTTAAAGAATAATTGATGTGTAGAAATTAGATAACATAATCTTATACTTTACCTAACGTAACTGACTCAAGAGGTGACGATAATTTTGAATGTGCTGCTGCAGGGCTCTAGGATTCACTGCTGAGCCATCTGGGTTTAGTCCTAAGTCATTTGTTCCTGTCCTGAATATAAAATTCAATTTCAATAAGACACAAGGCATCAAGAGAAAACTTGAATACACCCATATCCAATGAAATTTACATGATTATGTCACATTAAACATAAAACAGAATCTAATAAATAGTCCACACTAATTTTTTCTTATCCCACAAATTCTGTTCAACTTCCACACCACTGCCCTCCAACTCGTAGGCATAAGTGCAGATCTTTTTATTTCATTAAATCGGGAATTTCAATGGAAAAAAATAGAATACTATTACTATTCTAATAGAAATGAGTCAAGTCATTCCGGTTCATAGCTCCGGTCAAAAGCGTTTACCCCTTGAATAAAAAAAAAATAGAAATGAGTCAAGATCCAGACTTCTCTCACTCATTTGGAAACGAATGTGTATAAACATTCTCTTGTTTGCATGCTGCAGGAGAAATTGTAATTCTAAAAATAGATTGAGCATAAAACATCTTGTCACTTTCATTAATAAACTATGTCTCAATTTCTTATTCCTAGGTTAAAGTAAAGAAGCCTTTGTGGTTGTAATAATTCATACAATTTATCTCTGATCCAGAACTCCAGAATCAATCCAGGGCTACATTGCCTGAAAAAGGATTTTTGTTGACTGGGAATCATCAATTTTTCTGGGACACCAGCTTAAGATCATCGTAGACACATCCGTACATTAAAAATATGTAAAACAATATGAAAGTTAACCAAAACACTAGTTTTATTCACATAATCAGCATTAAACAAAACATTACATAGTTGATAATTCAAAATATGATCTTAGTCTGGCAAGAGTCAGAGTTATGTACTATTTTTATTTGCCAAGTCCACCATTGAACTGCCACCTTTCTTGTTTATTAATGTTTTGACAAACTACTGTTTTAGTTGATTTTATATTTTGTTAAAGTAACATACTAATCTGTTATAAATGTTCTAAGAAATCTTGTAGTGTTGCTACCCTGCAAGTATAAGATTTAGGCGGGCCATAATTCCAATTTCCATGAATAATGATTGCTGCTGTTGATGAATTCCATCTATATGCAGATGATAAGGTAACCTTAGTTACAAGCACTTACATTATTTGAAAAAAAAGGTTCCATTGACAACTACTTTTAACACAAGATGTAATCTGTATATATCCTTTGTAAGGGCAAAACATAAAGGTTTCGTACAAATTTTGTAATATTAAAAGTGACGCAATACTTGCTGCATCAAAGGAATATTCAATGTAACATCTTGTAAGAACTATCTAGTAATTTCTACCACCATCTGCATTAAATCCTCCAACTGTACCACTGTCCACAATAAATCCTCCATCCAGAAATATCGACAGTCAACGATCACGTTTTTCTTCCACTGTCTGCATTAAAACACTTCATCTAGAATGTCTGCGATAAGAGGCAAGAAAGAAATGTGAGCAAATTTCTGGAGACTTCTGTATTGTTCTAACACCTCTATAAATGGAGGGAGATGTAATCATTTTATTCAAGGCAATAAAAATCAAGTTTATTGTGCCGTAGCACGTGTCTGGTGTTGCCTTCATGTTTGTTTCTTCTGTCTCTGCCCACCCTAACAGTGGTATCAGAGCTAGGATCGTTTGCATGCTACCAAGGAGTTTGCAGTAAGTTTGAAGCCGTTGCCATAAGAAATCAGAGCTAAGTTGGTGATTGTGCTAAGTTGTGAGGATCACTGCAGATCGTAGATTTCAGCCAAAGACAGCGCAGAAAGCTAAAAGGGAGATCGATGTTTTAAGCCACAGATTTGAAGTTTGCTTACACAATGTGCTTGTGAGTTGCTGATTGGTAGAAAAGAATACAAGGAGCTGCTGCTGAAGATTTTAAACCGCTGAAGTCAATTTAAGGAGTCGCCTGTGAAGAAAAGGCCGCAGCTGGAGTTATTATTTTTTCTTGTAGATCTTAAGGAAGCCGTGGAAGAAGTTTTGATTGTTGCACAGATGCACCACAGTTTTTTTTTTGGAGCCAAAGCTCTAAGGAGGCCAATTTAAAAGAGTTTGTTGAAAAGATCATTTGAGGATCCTGTCACCATTTGTGACAGATGTAAGGAGGTAGTTTAGCAAGATTTTGGAGGTGATCCTGTCACCACTTGTGATAGACGTCAAGAGCTGAATTAAGGAGGAGATCTTGTCACCATTTGTGATAGACGAAAGGTTTGGGTATGGCATCTGGTAACTTTCAATATCTTATTCCAATATTTTCTGGCAAGAATTATGATAATTGGGCTTTTAGAATGAAGTTGAAATTTGATTCATGAGTTATTGGACATAGTTAGAAATGGTTATACTGAACCACAAGATGAGTCTACTTTGAGTGTTGATGAAAAAAAAAAAGCTAGATGAAAATAGGAAAAAGAATAGAAGGGCTTTGTAGATAATTGGACAAGCATTGGATGATTCAGTTGTTGGAAGGATTGAGCTAGCAACTTCAGCCAAGCAAGCATGGGACATCTTAGAGACGGCATATTAAGGTACAAGTACAGTAAAAGTTGTTAAACTACAATCACTTAGAAGAGAATTTGAAACTTGCAAATGAAAAAATTTGAGTCGATAGATCAATTTACATATCGTGTTATGGATTTGGTTAATCAAATAAGGCAAAAAATGGTGATGAGCTAATAGATCAAAAGATTGTAGAAAAGGTTTTCAAAAGCTTTCCTAGGAAATTTGATGCAATTGTTGTGGTAATTGAGGAATCTAAGGATTTGACTACTTATTCTATGGATGAGTTGGTTGGTTCTTTAAAAAATTATGAAGACGGGTTGCATAGGGATGACAATACCTCATTAGAGAATGCTTTCAAAGCACAAATGTCATTTGGCAGAGGCAGAGGAAGAGGAAACTCAAGATTTAGAGAAAGAGGAAGAGGCAATTTTCAAAGAGAGGAAAGAAGAAGTCCTGATCTAGGAGGAGGAAGAAATCAAAGCTTCAATTCTAGAGAACAATCATCACAAAGGTTTGACAAATCTAATGTTCAATGCTATTACTACAATAAGTATGGACACTTTACAGACGAATGTCGAAAGAAGCAAGCAAATATAGAGAAACAAAATGCAATTTTTTCTGAGAGTAGTCGAAAGACACTATTCTAGATATTTTCACAGACATTAGCAAGATGAGTATATGTGAAAAATTTTGAGCATTATAAATTTTGATGTAAGTAGTGGTAGAAATTAGGGGGAAGTGTTAGAACTATCTAGTAATTTCTATCCCCGTCTGCATTAAATCCTCCAACTGCACCACTGTCCACAATAAATCCTCCATCCAGAAATATTGACAGTCAATGATCGTGTTTTTCTTCCACTGTCTGCATTAAAACACTTCATCTAGAATGTCTACAATAAGAGGCAAGAAAGAAATGTGAGCAAATTTCTGGAAACTTCTGTATTGTTCTAGCACCTCTATAAATGGAGGGAGATGTAATCATTTTGTTCAAGGCAATAAAAATCAAGTTTATTGTGCCACAGCACATTGGTCTGGTGTTGCCTTCATGTTTGTTTCTTCTGTCTCTGCCCACCCTAACACATCTCAAAATAATAGCTAGAGAATCTGACATCACGGAATATGCAATCTCCATTTTAGTATTACAAAATTTAGTGTTTAAAACTTGAAATGGATAAATCTTTAATGGCTTTAATGTCTTAAACCCTATTCTACTAACTTTCTAACAAAGTCTTTAATGACTTAAACCGTATATATTTGAAACTTATCATTTCCAATGACTGTCAAACAATGGCATCAGGAACAATATCAGCCAACAAAATGGAGAATTCTCACACTGTTCAACCTGAGTAATAAAAAATAAAAAGAAACATAACTAGCAAACAAAATCATGATTCACAATTCATATAGGAAAGAAAAAAATAGCATAAAAGTGACAGCAGAAACCACAAAATTACAGATAAACTCAGGCTCCCAAATGTAATAAACACTATTACAACAAAAATGAAAAGTTAACAACATTGCACATTAAGAATAAGAAAAAATGACATGGAAACCTGAATCTAGGTAGGCAATGCATGCAGACAGGGAAAGGATATAAGAACAAATCGGACTTACTTGAAATTAAAAATGGTATCCTTGCTATATGTATTCATTATGATAGTTTTAGAGAAGAAGCACAAGATACAAGTTAAAACCAAACTAGAAATTATCATTTCTGACAAATTAAGGGAAGTGTTCTTAAACCCATTTATTTGCAATATTCTTGTACCTTGGTCATTCTTGACCAATAAGCATGGGAAAAATCCATTCCAACTTGTGATCCTCTTTTGCAATCCTTTCAAGTTTTAACCATGATTATCAGCTCTTATTTAGATAGACCTACTTGTACAAGCCAAGTCACTACCATCAGCGCTTGGAGTACATCTATATGATGAGACTGCCTCCCTTTTATATCTTATCCCAAGTTGGGATAACATCATCTAATTATGGTTACTAATATCTCATCATACCTAAATTTAATTAACAACCAATTCATTGTTAATACATATACCACATATAGCAGCATAGGCCTTCCATATATAAATATACATCCCTACGTAATTCAATTTTGTGGTCTATAACAATTCAAATTTTGGACTCCAAATTGTGGCCAAAAAAACATTTTCAAATTTACTTGCTTGCATTTCAGATAGCATCATCACAAATGCATTCAAGAGAATCACCTCAAAGATGTCTAGAAATTTTAGAAAGAAAAAGGATGTACCTTATCTCTGTAGAAGTCATCATGATTAAGTCCCCTTCTACAACTCCAAGCGAACTCAAACGCTCAGTATTTCTAGCTTCTCTCCCATGGTAAAGCAATTGTTGCTGCTGAAGTGGGACTTGTGTCTGAATAATTTGGAGATCTAATTAGTCCTTGTGAATCCAGTATACCAAAGAGAATACATGCTAATCAAAATTTGCAGATTTTCTTAACTAAAAATTAAAATATCTGAAGATGCAATGTTGAGTTACTTAATCCTAAACATAAAGTTCCAGGACCGTCTATGTCCTCACATTCTCTATCAACTTAAAGGTGTTTCTTTCTCTTGCTTGGTAACATTAGCACTATTTCTGCATTTGTTACTTGGACTGTTCATGAAGATTTAATCATTTTTTCACCCCAAGCAAGAAACGGCGTCTTTGGGCTGTTCTCCCTATGTATCTTGTGTTTCAGGAATAGTCAGGGACCTTTTCAAAGACTCCCCTGACCCTTAGACAAAGGAAACTGTGAAAAACGGTGGCATTCAATACAAGACCTAATAATAAATTAAGAACATCACAGACAGTCCAAAGGTTTTTTTATGTAATGGTAATTCTTAAAAAGTTGGAGACTTGTGTAAGAATCATTTTGAATTTGCATATAGTTTTAGGAAAATATAGATTCTGTTTAAATTTGTTAAAAAAACAGAGTAAACAACTGGAATATAACTGTTAACTTTTATCCATGAAAAGCAACAATAATTGCTTTGGAAACATTAGGATGCACAAGTACAATTAAAATTTATTTTCTACCATTAGAATGAAATTAATTAGCAGAAATTCAAATCAATTGTCTGGAGTTTGGACATTAAAAACAACTTACCTCAAGGCTATATCTATACGCAATCTAAGCTTAGTGCACATACAAAGCTCCCCATTAAACAGCTATGGCAAAATTTAAGATTTATTTTGACACATTCCTTTCACTGCACTGAACAAATGGGAACAAAATTTCACTATGCACGCGCATGTTTCATTGCAGTACCAGTAGAAATGGCTATCAACGAATCATGGTCTTGATGGAGGGAGGCGACAAGGCAATGGATTTCACTGGTTCTCCTGCATAACCATGCAATTTTTCTTCTGCTCTATCATTTTCTTCTCCTGATACTCCTAGCACGGGGCACAACAGTCACAGAGGCGATGGACAAGGAAGTCAGAGGTTCGATTCCTGGGAAGTTGCAGTTTCATTCTCAGTCTCTCTCTGTACCCACACGAATAGCAACAGTGCTGGCCAACAATAACAATACAAGGTACACGCTGCTTTTCACCTCACACACCACATAATGATAAGACACGAGTTGCTTAAAACCCTATATTTCACCATTTGTGAGTGGAAACAAGGTTTACGCCAAAAAATTGTCTGTATTTTTCTGGAAGAAAATCTGCCTGCACGATAGCCAGACCAAGTCAAACCGTATGGCCATCTCCATGGTTGGCTTATTCTTTTATTGTATGGATTGTGATTTCCTGTGTCGGCAAAAGAGTCTCCCAACACAAACAGTCCTGCGCTTTCTCTGCAATTCCTCTCCCTGCACATCAATCATTTTATATAAATATCATATGGGCATAGAACGAGGGAAGTTTGAAATGATAATTTGTATAACTGACCTGCAAATAAACAGAGAATGATTATCAGAAATAGAAGGCATGAATAAACTACATTTGTAACCAAAACTCACCTTTGTTAGTGCTCGAGAATATGCTCTGATAATTTTCTAACCCTCGAGCATGGACGCGACTATTCTCCCTGCAAAATGGCATGCCCATCGTTTTAAACCTCTCGCTCACCACTCGAGAAACTCCTCCTCGAGAAACTCCTCCTCCACGCCACGTCAAAAAATTTATTCACACTGGACTAACGAAAATCCCCAAGAAACTTCAAACAAAATAGCCTATCGGTTGAAAAATAAATTAAATAAATCTTGACATATATATATATACACCTTGTACCATTAAAATTATATGTAATTCTACCCCTGATATAGACTATATGTATAATAAATAGAAATCATAGAAACATATTTCATACTATTCTTTCAAGTAGACATGTACAATAGATTAACTTATTTTTCATAAACTAAACTAAATCGATTGACCGTGTCTCCAAATGAAGATGATGAACTGTTCATGTAAACCACACAAGAAGCTTATCTCCTCTTCACTGACAATCTATTCATATGCTCCAATTAGTTTCCAAATAACTGCATTATAAATATGGAAACAATGTTTTCGATGGTAAAGAACGAGCAAAATAGTTCGCTCATATTAAAGTACATATAAGAACGAAAATTGTGATCATACACAAATGAAAAGGCACGCCTTGGCTGGGAGTAGTGTCAAATATCAGCCTCTATGTAAACATTTGAAACGCAGAAGCAAGCGTGCTGGCAACCAAATAAGATGTTATGATTGCAAGAAAGATTTTGTATTCCAAAAGCAATTTACATTTTGAGAAAACATCTTTATCCTTACTTTTCAAGCTCTCAAAATTATGAGGTATTACCACGATAATGGTGGCACTCAAATTTATGCTACTATCGTCCACAAGATGGAGATTAGCAAGGTCACCCCAAAAATATTGGACAACTTATATGTATCTAGCCACCCCAAATAAGTGTTCTAAAACTTTTGGTGTACTAACCACTCGACAACTACTGAGAGGGAAGTGATGAAGGCCGCAATGTCAAAGAATATGAACAATCTGAAAACTTTAGCAAATGCCAACTTGGCAACTCCATAGTGTACACTTTTGTTGTCATCCTCTATTCCCCCCGAGATTTGGAAGATGGTTGCAAATGTGATGGTGGCAATGAGTGACGCCACTACCATGTGTGTATTTATCATATCTTTGTCTATACTGTTGATGGGTCGAATGAGCACAACAATAGTTAAACAAAATATTACTATTTTGTTTCTCAACAAAGAGAAAGAATAACGCATGGATATCTAACTCTCAAGCTCTTGGTAATCAGTTCTTGACTGTGCTGACTTCACTCAATGGTTGATGTGAACTATAATGTTCAAGGGACTCGCTGGTGTTGAGCTTCTAGATTGTTCTAAGATCAAACATAAATTTAAACCTATTTTAACCAGGGTTTTTAAAGAAATAGAAAATATAGATCAAAGCTTGCAAATTGAAGAGAATGATAATTCATCCCACTTAACCAGACTCGTTACCTTTCAGGGAATTTCTAACTAAAACTGCATAACAAAATTAACTTGTGATTAACAAAAAATTTCATTCATTCACAGTGCTAATTTCAATAGCAGATTGTAAACCATCTTTTAAACAAAACCATAAAGTAAAATTTCATTCCTTGAAAGCTTTTCAAATCGAATGATTAAGCTAAGATAAATATCAATCCAAAACACAATATAAAGTAGATTTAAATCTGGTTGCTTCTACTGTTGGTGAAACAGATAAGCAACATTTACAAATCTGGCAAAATCACTAGTGTACAGAAAACCCATGTCTTCAAATTGTCTCCATCTACATTAAGAAAACTAGAAAGATACAACATTGCCTCCTGCTAAACTTAACTCCTACACTATTGCTACTCTTGAGTTTCTCTACCTTCTAACCTTAGTCTAGAAGACAAAAAGAAGATCCCATTACAAAGAAACAAGATGCAGTTTTGTCTCCTCTCTTTCAGAAAATCCCTACTGTTCAAAAATTTGTATCTTTGCATGTCCTTTTAGTCTATCCCTCCTTTTTACAACGAGGAAAAGTGCCATATATACAGAACGTCCCAAAGAAAATGTGTTGGCCCCTATTTTAGTGTTCACAAAAAGTCGGTTATAGAAGGGTCGACCCTCAGATCTTTCGGAATAAAGTTAATATTGCATTCAATGTGCATCCCTCTGTCCATGTCAGTGAAGGATCACCCTCAAGAATAGCCCTTAGATCTTTTGCAACCATCACATTAACTTTTGGCCTCCATGTCCAACCTCAAACTTCCTTAGAGTTGCTTTGAATGTTCTGCAACATTATCATAAAAGTCGATATACCTTTGCTAGTAGACATCACAACTGTCACTAAGACCCGCAACTCCTTCCCTTTTAGCTTTCCTATTGCTCTAGATTTCTTTATAGATGACACCATTGGATACCAAATCAATTCATCATCTCAATCACAAAGCATATTCATACTGTTCTTATTCTATTGATCTTTCTCACAGGAATAGTCAATCAATCAAACTACCAAGGGTTCACCTTTAGCCTCCTCCAATTAGTGGAACACATGCCACCTAAGCTTTCTAAGCGGTCAAAAGTTATTTAGACAGAATCGCATGTCAGTGAGACAATAGTCATGTCTCCTCGATCCAATTATGCCCCACAGTAGCTATCAGCATAGCATATGACTATCGGCAAGAGCTCATGTCGAGCTGTAAGATTTATACTACTATGTTCCTTTATGTCACCTAGACATCTACATTTGGCAAGAGTTCTCGCTGAAGTCTATAGCAGACCCATCGCTACCGGCAAGACCAACGCTTGCCACTAGGAAGTCATAGCGAAAGGAGAATCCTCTATCGATGAGATCACCAGTCATCGGCAAGACATCACGGTGAAGGCACCATGCTTTGAAAAGACCTCACAAGTTGGCGAAACATTACACCAAGACCATTTCATTTCAGCAAGACCATCACATTCGGGAAGACACCGTCCCAAGCCACTATTCTTTTGGCCACGCCATCGCATTCAAGAATACTTCATAGCAATCCTCTAGGAGTTATGCCATTGTGCTCCTCTGTCGGCGAGACATCTGTATTTAGCAAGACATCATACTGAATGCGTCCTCTTTTGGTGAGACCTCACCCCGTCAGTGAGACATTACACCAAGGACACAAACCTTCAATGAGACCTCCACCATTCAGGCAGACATCATAGCGAACAAGGATTTCTTTCCCTTTTGGTGAGACTATACCCACTTGACAAGATATTACACCAAGCTCAACTTCTTTCGGTGAGACCATCGGTGGTCAGCCAGAGGTGACACCAAAGGTAAACCATTCTCCCCAAGCTCAACCCCTATGAACAACTATCGACAAGACATCCCAAGTAGAGAGAGATATAAAACTTCATGGTGACCAAGATGTATCGATGACTTGAGAATTTCAAATGAATACAACACACTGCCAGTCGACAAGACATCCAACTGGTCTCAGCGATTTTCTTCTTTGAGGAGTTTCATGCCAAATATGATTGAGGCATACTTTCCAGTTGACTTCCTTGAGAAATAGCATCAGATGTATGATTTAATCCTACAAAACAATGCCTCCATTAGTCCTTAAAGCATATAAAATACATTATTCTTCATCATGCCTTCAATTTTTAGCAAAAAGAAACCCAAGTCTAGCAGAGGCAGAACCAAAATCTGACAGAAGAAACACAGACTTAGGAGGAAAACGAAAGAACTCCTAAGACCCAAACAAACAACCTAAGGCAAAGAAAGTGAAAGAAAAAAAAGGGGGACCCATTTTGTTCCAAAATAAAATAGGGTGGTTATCTAAGGCATAACAAAATGGCGACTCAGCTGGGAAAATGGTTTAACCATTTTCAAGAAATTAAAGGATTCAACTACCTAGAACTCCTGGTTTATAAACATCACAACTCTAGTTGGATCAGTTTTAACAACCAACATTGAGCTAAAATCTCAAATGTAAATCAACACTGGGTAGCTCTGAATCTATGTGTGTGCTTGATGGTGCATCATCCTTTTATAAAAATTTCATCATCTTTTGAACAACAACGTGCAAGATTTGAACAACATAAGTTGATTCCTTTTAGTTGTTGTGCAATGATATCCTGGGCATTGCTCCAGTGCCAGTCAGGCATCCATATCCCTGACAAAGATACCTCTAGTTTTCTCATAGCACTGCTCTACTGTCAGTTAGGCGTCCATAGCCCCAATAGAGATATTGGAATCACCCATTCATAATGAGTCTTCCTTCTCTTTTAGATAGTTCTCTTTTTTTTTTTTTTTGGAGTTTCAAATATTTCATTCAAATTTTCTCAATATGTCAAATGTCTAACATCTGTTTTGGGTTGAAAACTACAATGGACCTCATAACAGCATCTAGGGAATTAGATTTTTCACTCAAATCTTACAACATCATAGTCCTAGGACAGATATACCATTACAAAAAGTGATGATCTTGATGATTTGTGATAGATTCAGAGGTAGTTAATGAAGATTGTTTACTTTGCACCTTGTTTTCAAGACTTTCCACAACTCTTATTGATAATGGGCATAAAATAATGAATTTAGGACAAAATCATTTGATCAGAAAACCTAAAAAATATCTAAACCAACTTCTCCCCCAATAACCAAAGTATACTTCAGATAACAACCCATCACTTCAAGAAGGGAAGAATATAGAAACCCCAAAGAACTAACAAGACAAACACAAAACAACAAAGGAAATGAAAGGACAAAAAGAAAGAACAAACAAACAAATAAGAAAAACTATTTACAAGAAAAACAATGAATTATTTATAGACAGAAAATAAAAAAACTATCTACATAAATGTACAACCCATCAAAAAACCAAACTTTATGACTCAAAATGATGTTTAAGAAATTGTCCATTGATAGGCAATGGAGCAGATTCTCCCATTAATCTACTCAACCAGAAAGCATTTTCCTCTAAGATTTTAGCAATTTGATAGGGACCTAACCATAGCTTATCAAATTTTTGATGGTTGCCCTTCTTTTCATTAGCTATATCCCATAGCAGCACAAGGTCTGATATTCTGAAAGCCTTGATTTTGGCTCTTTTTTCAAACCAATGTTTGACAATGGCCTGATGTCTAAAGAATTGCTGCAAGGTGGCATCTCTCTGCTCTTCTAATTTCAACAAGCTAGCTAATCTTACTTCTATCCTATCATCACTAGAGTAAAATTTCTACATAAACTCAAGGATAGGTATTTGCAAGTGAATAAGGAATATAAGCTCTTGTCCATACAATAGCTTAAATGATGAAGTCTTTAAATCAGTCTTGATCCTAGTCCTATTTTCCCATAACACAAATCTTAGCTGGGTGTGCCAGTCCCTAGGATTGTCCTCTAGCAGGTTTTATAAGGGATACCTTCATAATCCACAAGATGAGACCAAGAAAAGCCATTAACCTCAAGCACCACATCACTAGGTAAAGCCTGAGACAAATCTACCTCCACCAAAATCTAGGGTATGTTCAGGATCATGATGGGCCAAAAAGTTGCAATGAGGAAAAAATTACGTCTTTCATCGGCCCAAAAACGTGAAAATGTTGAGTTGACTTTTTGGTGGTTTGGGTGTCAGTACACACCTCCAAAGAAATTACCAAACCTAGATCTCCAAATTGGATATCCGATCCAAATCAGATATCTAATTTGAAAAAAGTATATATAAACAATTTTTGGGCTATCAAAATCATTTCACAGTCAAACAAGCTACGGGCGCACAATTAGGAGGTTCTTCACACAACGGATATCCGATTTCATCAATATTTGATTTGAAAAGGTTAGAATTTAGATTTTTCTTTGCTTTGATTGAATTTTGAATGAGTTTTGTATAATTTCAATTAGTTTTTTATGATTTTCTTTTCAAAATAGGGTTTTTGATTGAATTTTTATGAAAAAATTGAGTTTAGAATGGATTTTGATTAAAAATGAATATTTTTTATGGATTTTGATTTAAAAATAGTGTTGTTCATGTATTTGTATTAAAAATTAGAGAATTGTATAGATTTTTGTTAAAAGTAGGGCTTTTTTTGGATTTTTTTTAAAAACTAGGGTATTTTTATAATATTTTCATTTATATTATCTAATTTTAATTAGATTAATTAGTTTTTAACTTTAATCAGGCATTATGGCTGCTGAGAATGAGAATGCACAAATTCCACCAGTTGAGAATGAAATTCCACTAGCTGAGAATCAAAATGCAGAAATGCCAAATGCTCCACCACCTCTACAGCCATCAATTGAAGACCTAATTGGTGAAAAACCGGAGTAATTGAGGGGAATTTGTGATGTTTATAAGAAAATCCCTCAATTATCCTATATGTCAACCACATTGATAGAAATAATTACAAATGTAGAAAGCCTCTCCACCCAACATAATGCCTTTCATTCATGGTGAGAAACCATGAGGGAATATTATGCATGTGGATTGTCTTATGATGATGTGAAAAATCTCCAAATAGCAAAAGCCCAAATAGCCTCTTTATTTATTAGCCCCTGCACTAATTTACCAGTTAATGTTAACAAACCAAAACTTTCTATAAAATGGTGCATGCATAGGGTCATAGTAGATAACTTTTGGGATCATTGGTGTATGGTTTTTGATAAACCACCCAACAATAATCTTGATGTACCTTTTTACTTTATTAAAAAATTATATGATGAGTTTTTGTTAGGGCATCATGTCAATTACTTTGACATTAAACCCTTCCAGGGTGTTGGTGGAGGTATGCCCTAAGATAGGCCAGGGGCAGTTAGAGTAGTCAAGCACCCACATGTTCCCCTTCCTCCCCTTTCTCTGCCACCTCCAGTATAACATCCAGATATTACAGAGGATGTAGCCACACAGACTATCCAGGCCATTCACTCTTTGAGTGGTCTTTTGGTTTCCCATGCTTCTTCAATAGTTTCAGCCACATTTTGGTGATGTTGGTGATGGATCCAGTGCTACTGCATCATCCTCCTTGGGTCCACATATTTGTGTGCCACATATTTGCAATACGTGCCACCATATATGCTTGGGTCCTATTGTACAACCCACTGAGCATCCATTAGACACTTCTAATTATGAAATCCAAGATGCAGAGATTATAGTAAATCACACACAAGGGAGTGGAGCACACCCTATAGAGTCCTCTCTTGCTAGAGAGGTGGACATTGGAATAGTTACACAGGTAACATTTAAGGTTTAAATTCATAGCTTGCATTTTTTTTAAATGAATATTAATAAGAGATAGTATCAAGTACTAATATTTATTTAGATAGTCTATTTAATAGTTAATGTCTAAGGAGGAGCTCACACGGGTGACTGATAGCACCCTTAGGACCATTTCATTTGGCCTCAACACACACACACAGTATGTATTTTTGCACTCACCCATTTATAGTTTTTTACTGTATACTTGCTTGTCATTTGAATTGCCATTAATGAAATTATATATTAACTTATATGTTTATCTTATTTTCTGCTTGTAGGAAACACCTAGTGTGAGTGAGTTGTGACACTCCCCAGACTATGGAGGCACAATGTTAGATAAGGGAAAGGTAATTGAACTCAAATTTGATTGAATTAAGATTTATAAGATCTTTTATTGATTATGCATACATCGAAATAGATTGGTAGTTTCATATGTACTTGTCAATTTTATGTATAGGTGTTTGTGAGCTATACATCATTGTTGACAAGTGTCACAACACCTGAAGGAGTAGGTATTTGAACACCTAAAGGAGGATGTGTTGAAACACCTCAAGGAGGAGGTGTCAAAACACTTAAAGGAGATAAAGAAAAAAATCAACCTAAAGAGGTATGTGTTTATTTTATTTTGTGCTTGGTAAATATGTTCTTATTATCGACAATTGTATGCTAACATGGATCAATTTTATGTTTTTGTTCACATATATAGATTGACATTACAAAAGTTGGTTTGGTTGGTTCTTTGAGAGGGGTATATTCTAGGACTCCTAACCCTTTGAAGAGATGTATATTTCAGGTAATCAAGATTTCAATTTTAGAGTTTAATTATAATTCAATGCATATTAATTTTTATGTTAATTATTCAATTTTAAATTATATAGTATAACTAATCTCAATTGTGGTTTGACTTTTTCTTGTGCAGCTACCTTAAGAGCCAATGAGTGCTTCAAAGAGGCTCCATTTTGATGATCCACCAGTAGTTTAGGATGAGATAGACATTTTGACATGTAAATTTTGAATACATATCAAGATGGCATATGCCACATATTGTAAAACTTTGTTTGAGTTGGCATTGATGCCATTTTTCTATATGGACATACACTTGATTATTGGATAATTTGATATATAGAAGTTGACAATCGAAATTTCATTTCCTCCTCATGTGCATGATTAAACTCTTTGAAAATTTAATCAAGTGAGCAATGGTTAAATATCAATGTATAATAGCATTAAAAGAATGGTTAAATATTATGTAGTTTATATTCATATTGTTGATTACATTGCATTGCACATCTTTCAAACTCAAAGTATTACTTCACATTGCATAAGTAACAACTAGATGATGATAGATGAAAAAATTTCAATAACAATATAGTTTTTACAAAGTCAACCTAAGTAGTTATACAATTACTTCACATTACATAACTAATAACTAGGAGCAGCTATCAATTGCATTAGCTTGTCATGGAATTCTATGAGACCACATTTCTTTGAGGAAACTTGGTACAAAACTCACAAACAATGAAAAGAAATCACTCAAACAAACTTTAAAGGGGTCTCAGGCCTACTGCCCCCTCATTCCACATGCTATGCAATCATTTACTTGTGGTGCATGGGCTGAAAAAAAAATGTAAATATATCTATATATATATATATATATATATATATATATGCAGCCTAGAAGCATGAATTATGAGTAGAATATCACATAACATCATATAAACAAAAAAACCACCATAAACTTGAATGTCATTTAAAACATACATGATAAATATTCATTGTTGAAACTTGAATTGTTGTAGCTTGATATACAAAGTCTATTGATGCAAGGGTTCAATTTGTATGATATTGAAAAAAGAAGCCAACTAAGTAGAGTTATCAACATTCTTCAGAAATCATAAGAATTTTTTTAGTACACTAGCCATTTTGATGTCTTCTTGCAGTCTCAAATGCTATTTTTTATCATTGTTACATTGGTCTTGAGAGTGGTAGCTTAATATAGGTCCACAATACAAAATCTGGTTTACTTATGCAGTGTAACAGTGGCATAGGAATATTTTTCTTTCGAAGAATGAAAGGGTGATTACACGTTTGAAGTGTATAAACACATACATTTTTTGTAATATCAATGATACTTTTTGAATCTTCCATGCATTGCTAATCTAAAAGGAAAGTTCCTTTTTCTAATCTATATGTAGCCATGCTTTTGACATTATCAAAAAGAGAAAAACTTTCCTAAAGATGCAAAGGCATGGACAAGTAGTTCTAACTCTCCACATGAGAGAAGAGATATGTTGGAGAGTACATCAAGTTAGTGAGAACCAAAGTGTAATGTTTTTTAGTTTGTAGTACTTTGTTTCTCTAAAGATATGTGATAAATTCTTAGTTCAATGATGTTGAACAATTTTTAAAAAAAGAGAGTTGTGTCACAGTCCCCATTCAATCCAACAAGAAAAAATGAAAGCTCAACCTCTTGGAATGAAAATTTTTGTTTGCAAAACAAATGAATAAGAATGAGGTAGTTAAGGTGTTTGAAGTTATTTACAGGTCACTTTAGGGTGCAAGGCTTAAAACTTCATTTTAAATGCACTCAAACAAACTTTAAAGGGGTCTCAGGCCTGCTGCCCCATCATTCCACACACTATGTAGCCATTTACTTATTGTGTAGGGGTTGAAAAATGGAGAAAACATGTAAAAATTATATATATATATATATATATGTAGCCTAGAAGCATGAATTATGATTAGAATATCACATAAGATCATATAAAAAAAAAAAAACCACCATAAATTTGAATGTCATTTAAAACATGCATGATAAATATTTGTCCTTGAAACTTGAATTGTGGTAGCTTTATATACAAAGTCTATTTTTGCTAGGGTTCAATTTGTATGATATTGAAAAAATAAGACAACTGAGCAAAGTTATTAGCATTCTTCAAGAATCATAATAAATTTTTAGTACACTAGCCATTTTGATGTCTTCTTCCAGTCTCAAACATTATTTTGTATCATTGTTACATTGGTCTTGAGAGTGGTAGCTTAATATAGATCCACAATACAAAACTTGGTTTACCTATGCAGTGTAACAGTGACATAGGAAGATTTTTCTTTGAAATCAAAAATGAAAGCTCAACCTCTTGGAATGAAATTGCTTGTTTGCAAAACAAATGAATAAGAATGAGGTATTTAAGCTGTTTGAAGTGATTTAGAGGTTGATTTTAGGGTCTTCTTGTTCACATGAAGTGTATCAACACATAACTTTTTGTAATATCAAGGATACTTTTTGAATCTTCCATGCATTGCTAATCTAAAAGGAAGGGTCTTTTGCGTAATCTATATGTAGCCATGCTTTTGACATTGTCAAAAAGAGAAAAGCTTCCCTAATGATGAAAAGGCATGGCCAAGTAGTTCTAACTCTTCACATGAGAGAAGAGAGATTTTGGAGAGTACATCAAGTCAGTGAGAACTGAAGTGTAATGAGTTTTAGTTTTTAGTACTCCTTTGTTTCTCTATAGATGTGTGATAAATTCTTCGTTCAATGATGCTGAACGGTTTTTGAAAAAAGAAAGTTGTGTCATGGTTAACTTTCAATCTAACAAGAAAAAATGAAAGCTCAACCTCTTGGAATGAAAATGCTTGTTTGCAAAACAAATGAATAAGAATGAGGTATTATTTAGAGGTCACTTTTAGAAGGAAGGCTTGAAACTCCATTTTAAATGCACTCAAACCCTTGGAACAGGGATCATAGACTGAACTCTAGTCAAAATTTCTCTTAAATGCACAAAAAAGAATGAAATTACTTCAAACCAAGTTTGTGAAGAAGTTAACTTTGCTGCCCACTAGTTTCCCTTATGAGTCTAAAGTTCTAAAATAAAGTAGTATTTGAAGGGATATTTCTTAGAGACTGTGATGGTTATAGACTCTCCATTCAAGGCTATGGGATCATGTTGAGATGATCTACAAAAACCTCTCTCGGTTTTTGCTATCTCAGAGACATTTTTTTGTACTGATGACTTTTCAGTGGAGGGAAAAGTTGTTAGATGCAAGTAGTGTAAAGTTGCAAAGTGGTGCAACTTTCTTTCCACAACTTGTACAACCAAACAAACTGTTCCAACACATTTGAATGGGTGTGTTTACACTATAGATGGTCCTCTTTTGCACCCAAATATGTTGAATCACTCCGAGTTACATTCAACTAACAATTTCCCTTAAGAGTCTAAAGTGCTAAAAGGAAGCAATATTTTAAGGTCTATTTATTGGAGACTGTGATTCTTACAGACCCACTGTCTAAGGCTATGGGATCATGTTGGGACCATTAACAAAAACCTTTCTCAGATGTTGCTATCTTGGAGGCATTTTCCTGTGGTGATGACTTTTCAGTAGAGGGAAAAGTTGCTAGATACAAGCATTGTAAAGTTGCAAAGTGGTGCAACTTTCATTCCGCAACTCGTACAACCAAACAGACAGTTCCAACATGTTCGAATGGGTATGTTTATGCTAGGTATTGTCCTCTTTTGCACCCAAATATGCCGAATCACTTTGAGTTACTTTGGACCAACGATTTCCCTTAAGAGTCCAAAGCGCTAAAAGTCAACAATCTTTGAAGGGATATTTCTTAGAGACCGTGATGCTTGAAAAGTATTCATCTAAGGCTATGAGATCATGTTAGGACCATCTAAAGAAACCTCTCTCAATTTTTGCTATCTTGGAGGAATTTTCTTGTGGTGATGACTTTTCAGTGGAGGGAAAAGTTGTCAAATGCAAGTAGTGTAAAGTTGCAAAGAGGTGCAACTTTCATTCTACAACTTGTATGACCAAATGAACTATTTTAACATGTCTGGATGGGTATGTTTATGCTAGGGATGGTCCTCTTTTGTACCCAAATATGTCGAATCACTCCGAGCTACATTGGACCGATGATTTCCCTTAAGAGTCCAAAGTGCTAAAAGGCAGCAATCTTTGAAGGGTTATTTCTTGGAGACCATGATGCTTACAGACTCTCTATCTAGGTATGGGATTGTGTTGGGACCATCTACAAAAATATTTCTCTTTTTTTACTATCTTAGAGGTATTTTCCTATGGTGATGACTTTTTAGTGGAGGGAAAAGTTGCTAGATGCAAGTAGTGTAAAGTTGCAAAGTGGTGTAACTTTCATTCCACAATTCATATGACCAAAAGAATTGTTCCAACATGTCCGAATGGGTATGTTTACACTAGGGATGGTCCTCTTTTGTATCCAAATATGCTAAATCACTCCAAGTTACATTGGACCGATGATTTCCCTTAAGAGTCCAAAGTGCTAAAAGGAAACAATCTTTGAAGGGCTATTTCTTGAAAAATGTGATGCTTATAGACTCTTTGTCCTAGGCTATGGGATCGTGTTGGGACTATCTACAAAAAAAAATCTCAATTTTTTCTATCTCGGAGGCATTTTCTTGTGGTGATGACCTTTTAATGGAGGGAAAAGTTGCCAAATGCAAGCAGTGTAAAGTTGCAAAGTGGTGCAACTTTTATTCTGCAACTCATACAACCAGAAAAAATGGTCCAACACATCCGTATGGGTACGTTTACACTAGGGATGGTCTTCTTCTTCACCCAAATACACTGAATCACTTTGAGCTACATTGGATCAATGATTTCCCTTGAGTCCAAAGTGCTAAAAGGCAACAATCTTTGAAGGGATATTTCTCAAAGACTGTGATCCTTACAGACTCTCCATTTGAGGCTATGGGATTTTTTTGGGACCATCTAACAAAACCTCTCTTAGTTTTTTCTATCTTGTAGGCGTTTTCCTGTGGTGATGACTTTTTAGTGGAGGGAAAAGTTGCTAGATGCAAGCAGTGTAAAGTTGCAAAGTGGTGCAACTTTCATTCCATAACTCGTAGAACCAAACGAACTGTTCCAACATGTTTGGATGGGTAAGTTTACACTAGGAATAGTCATCTTTTGCACCCAAATATGTTGAATCACTCTGAGCTACATTGGATCAACAATTTCCCTTAAGAGTCCAAAGTGCTAAAAGGGAAAAATCTTTGAAGGGCTATTTCTTGGAGACCGCGAGGCTTACAAAATCTCCATCTGAGGCTATGGGATCATGTTGGGATCATCTACAAAAACCTCTCTCGGTTTTTTCTATCTCGGAGGAATTTTCTTATGGTGATGAATTTTCAGTGGAGGGAAAATTTGCCAAATGCAAACAGTGTAAAGTTGCAAAGTGGAGCAACTTTCATTCTGTAACTCATATGACCAAATAGACTATTCCAACACATTCAGTTGGGTACGTTTACACTAGGGATGGTGCTCTTTTGCACCCAAATACGTCTGTAGTTGAGTTGGTGAGATACAACATGGTAACGTCAATAAAATGTGGGGGCAACAAGATTTAAGGTTGGATCAAGCTTTTACGGGTTCTAACAACATCATCTTTAATTGTAATTGTGTTGTTTAAATCCAACTAGCTCTTGCATCAGAAAAATCTTACCCAATCAACTTGAACATTATGCACACCCAAATACCTTGTTTCCACTTTGCTAGATCAAAAACTCAATTACGTTGGAAATGACCTTCACATGACCTTTATACATTTTTTTTTGCAAAACTGACAAGCCATTATAATTTATTATATATAAATAGGAGATATTACAAAACCTAGTTCAAATGAGCATACCGATAGGAAAGAACTAGGAAGAAAACCTCCAGTTGTAGCTCAATTAATTTTACTAAGTTATTATAGAATTGACCCAATAATAGTAACAAAGCATACACCTAGATATAAATGATGCATGTTGGAACTATTAAAGTCTGATGATTTTTACATACTTTCATACCCCCTGAATATCCATGTGAGGTTTACCTTAGCCACATTTCCCCCATTTTCATGGTGCTTTATCCACATTTTGCCCATACTGCCCCATAGAATTCATCCATGTCTGCATTTTTTACACTTTAGTCCATATCGGCATAAGTTTGTTTGGGTCTCCCCAACCCATTATGTTTTTATTGCTAAAATATTTTGTTTAGGTGTATCGGTGTGACATGTTCTCTGTTGTGGTGACTAGCATTTGTTTCTTTGCTATTATCGACATTGCATCCTTGTTGTTTCGATGACCATGCAGGGTCCTATTGGCATATGTTATGGCTTTCAGGGTGGTGTCTTATCGATTATCATTTATTTCCCCAACTTTGCATTTTGGTGGTTCATCAGTATAGGTTGATGGCCTTCGGTATAGTGTCATGGCAAAGTCAGTTTGTCTCACAAAAGAAGCACAAGTAGTTTTCTTCCAAATGAATTTCGGTGTAACCCACTTGTTGGCGTTGTAAGGTGTTAGTGTAACCCTCTTATTGGCCGATTCAATGAGACTCAAGTGCCTTTGGTGATAGGTCATGGCGAGATGAGGATGTTTCATCGATGGTGCATAAAGGTTATTCACATGGATTTCGGTGTAGGTTTGCTCGTGTCTCGGCGACCCAAGGTAAATGAGACTTTCGGTGAAACAAAGTAATATCTATGTGAGGTCTCCCCAAAGGTTGAAAGTTATGGTGACATTCATGATGAGAACTCGTTAGTGAGAGAATCTTTAGGTCACACCGACATGTGGTTAAGTGGGAGGCTTTCGGTGAAACTCAAAATGATCTATGTGACTTCTCTCCGAACATGTGTTGTCTTGGTGAAGGTGTATTAGAATTATATCTCGATGAGAGTGTTGGTGACTTGGGAGTTATGAATCTCTTTTGGCTTGACATAAAGATCCTACTATAGAGTCTCACTGATGTTGTGTGGTCACAATGAGACTTAAAGAATCAAAATAATATCCTTTGGTTTCGATGTAACATGCGAGGCGTTTTGATGACCTACAATTGGTGAAGGACTTTTGGTGTGACCCGATGAAATCTATGTGACATCTCACTGATGGCCTAAGGCTATAGAAAAACAAAGGTGATACTTCTTGACTTCGATATAACAAGCGGGTGGTCACAGCGATGCATGAGGAACAAAGGAATGCAAGAAGATTATGATATATGAATGAATTGCCTTCGGCATACTTTCATGACTGTCTTGGCGACTGTCCACCGTGAATAATAGAAACATAAGTCCTATGGCCAACATGAAGAGTATTTGAAAATTGCTACTGGCTGACTTGAATTGAGGCCAAATCTTGTGAAGGGCCGACATGAAGTTTCATTTTGATATTTTTCTCATGCTAATGTATAAATAAGCATGTTGTAATTGTTAATTGGCACCAGATATTAGTTATTTGATAGACTGCAAATAGATATAGTAGAATAAAATTATCAAACCATAGGCTATTATTGCATGATTTTCACAATGGAGGCATTTATGAGATTCAGTTGATGTTGTATTTGTCTGGTATCAGTTATCTGTTGAATTTAATAAGAGAATTGCTAAGTTGTCTCCAAGATGGATGCTTTCTAATTGTTTAAATTGATATGACAAGTTTGTATTCAATTTATCAGTGCACACTTGCTATACTTGTGTGATCAATTGATTGGTTCTTTCAAGTAAAGACTAAATCCTTTTAGTTAATTATAGTAATCAAAGAGGTTCAATTGGATTATTCAAGTAGAACTTAGTAATCACATTTTTGCATGTTTATACAAGTTGTGAGCATAATATATGCTAGATAACTTGAATTTTCTCAGAAAAGTGTTGCTCATCTTGATCTCATTTGACTTTGCATACCCAACAAAGCACAAGTCTCTGCACTTCATTATTTCAACTTATTCGGTATTCTTTACATCTACTAGTAAAGCATTCACTCTAGGATTTACATTAGAGTATTGTCATTGATTTCAAGTTGGATTTCATTTGTTCACTTCCCATTGCCATTGTGAACAAACTGTTTCAAGAAGATAATCTCAAGTCAAGTCTGTATTATTCAGAAAGGTACACCCACCTAGGTTTGCAACACCTAAAGAGCAGAAGGTTGAGTTCTCTTGACCTTGTCTGTTACCCTAAAGTGTATCAAGAGATTGGCATCCTCTTGAGGCATTCTGCCTACGTTTTTGAGAGCTAACAATGCCCATACATAGTTATGACCCTTTTACATTGTTTCACATTTCAAAATTCAAATTTCTTACAAAATTTTCCTATTGGAGGCACTGTGGCATGGGCCTTTCCACAAGAGGTAGTATGTTCATGTTCTTAGACTCACAAGCACCTATACAAACCATCAAGGTAGCGCTTAAACCACATACAATAGAAAATATAAAAGTTTAGAATAAAAGACACTTAAAATAATAAATCTATATTATTGTAATCTGTCACATACCTCTCCGAAAAGATCAGAGCTAGCTATTGTTGTAACAGGTCCATGATCAATTGTGCTAGGAATATTGCAAAAGTGGGAAAATGAGAAATCTATATAATTGTCACAATAAAAAAGATGCTTAGACTAAATCCAAACTATATTATTCTAAATGACCTAATTGATGATGAAAGAGTCGGTAATGCAAACTATAAAAGACACTGGTATGTGCGATCATGGTGCTACCAAAAAAATGGCAATATTATGAGGGTATGTGTATTCCACAACTCTTTTCTCAACCAAAATTACCGAACCAAAAGCTGGTTTGTAGAGGAGATTCTCGATTCAAAAATATAAATTATGATTTAATTTGAATTTAATAAATAATTATTATTCATTTTTATTATAATTATGACCAAAAGTCCCTGATCGATAGGCTAATTGGAAAACATCTATAACTTTCTCAACGATATCATATTTTTGAATCCAAAACAAGTGTCACATTCTATGCTTCACATACCATAGGGATTAAAAAAATAAAAATTAAATTTCATGAAGTTTTGACCAAGTTAAGGTGGCTCTATCGCACGAAGTTTTTATATATTTTCTAAAAAGTTGTAATAAAAATTCATAATTAATTATTTACTTGGAAAAAATTCTCACAAAAAAAAATATGCATCACATCCCATTACGAGTCCCCACTTATATATAAAATATTACAAAAAAAATATTATAATCTTTTATTATTATGGTTAGGGGCGGTTTTAATGCACACCTTGTACTTATTTTTCCCAAAATTTGGCAATTATCAGATTGAAATTTCAAATTTCACCAAATAGATTTTATTTATTTTTCAACAAACCCCTAGAAACCAGATTCAAATTTCTACAAATTCTATTCTACATATTTTGAAATAATATAGATAACTGACCAAATATTTTTACATCAAGTTGCCTAACACTGATTTTCTCTTGAATTTTTGCCACTCTAAGGGCCTGGCTTTTTTGCACTCCATGATCCTCGGGCATTTCTGCACCCAATTCTTAGAATAACCAATCTATATTATTGTAATCTATCACATACCTCTCCGAAAGGATTAGAGCTGGCTATTGTTGCAGTAGGTCCATGATCAATCATGCTAAAAATATTGCAAAAGTTATCAAATGATAAATCTATATTATCACAATAGAAAAGATGCTTGGAATAACAAATCTATATTAATCTAAAACAACCTAAATGATGATGAATCGTAATGCAACCATAAAAATGCTTAGAATAACCAATCTATACTATTCTAAAATGACCTATTCGATGATGAGATGGTAATGCAAACGACAAAAGATGCCAGAATTTAACCAATCTATATTAACTGGTCACATACCCTCTCCTAAAGCGATATCAAAGCTAGCTGGCTTTGGTAAGAGGGTCCGGATCAATCATGCCAAAAATATTGCAAAATTTGTCAAATGAGAAATCTATATTGTCACAAAAAAAAAAATGCTTAGACTAACAAATCTATATTAATCTAAACAACCTGAGTGATGATGAATTGGTAATACAAACTATAAAAAATTCTTAGAATAACCAATCTATATCATTCTAAATGACCTAATTGACGATGAGATGGTAATGCAAACTATAGAAGATGCTTAGAATAACCAATCTATATTATTATAATCGATTGCATTCCTCTTTGAAAGGATCAAAGCTAACTATTATTTCAGCAGGTCCATGGTCAATCATGCCAAAATATCGTAAAATTTGTCAAATGATAAATCTATATTGGCACAATATAAAAGATGCTTAGAATAACCAATCTATATTAAATTATAAATGACCTAATTGATGATGCATAATGAACTTAATGAACTTAAGCATAATGAACATAAGCATTGTACCTTCCATTCTTGAAAATTTTATTCAAGTGCGCTTAAAGGGTCATCTCTTTGCTTAAGAGTATCCAATATTGCTTCATGATCAACATTACTTAGTGTCCATAGTTGTTTTGACTTTGGTTTTGCATGATGCTTCAACAACTTAACATTTTTTGCTATAACAGGTGCAAATATATGAGAATGGTTTTGTGTTTCTAGTAGCCTTCCAATGTAGGTATGCCATTCTTTCTAAACATATATGTTTGCAACCAAGTTCCTGCAACCACAACTAAACCTGTAGGGTACATGAACCCATCATCATCTTTCATAGGTTGTGTTAGCTTATGCTTTACCTACACACATCAAGCCAACCAATAGTCTGATCTCTCTTCATTCCCCTACAATGCAACAACTGCAAAAACATGTCCTGGATGTAGTAGATCTGAAAGGCAGTCGTAATCAACTGAACTTTCCATTGTGTCATTTTTCATGGATATTATTTGAGATAATGGAGTTAGATACTGTGGAACCGATGTATCCACTCACTCACTTGACTCACATTGATCCCACTCACACTTAATACTCTAACAAAAATAAGCCAACTCTTGTGTCCAAATGGTCCATGTGCTTGCATTTGAACTTTGAAATGAATGCATCTTTGAAGAATCTTTGATTGTATGACAATCCAATCTACCTCCCACTGTACTCTCCTCAACCAACCAAAAGAATCTATGCATTATTGAATCAAGTGTCCCTCCCTATGATAATTTTGAACTACACCAATCAATAATAGAACATGCATCACCGAATTTTTCTCTTGAAATCTTCAATTGCTGCTTAACTAGAGCTCTCTTTACACATGCACCTCTCCATAATGCTCCCCTTTCCCATGCATAGCTTCAAAAAAACTCCAAATATGAGGTACACCCCTATCTACATGCATTCTACTCAACCAATAAAACATACGAGAAATCTTGAATTGACTTGTGTAGTTATCTGACCAAATGAGATGTTGGCCCAGTGCTATATCATGCTCCTGTAAGAACTCAAAAAAATTCTCGAAACAGTGTTGGACATACTTGGATGAGTGAGATCTATCATCACTCATATAAAAATGATACTCTCTGATTATCTTTTGATCCTCCTCTGTACTATCAAGTGCATGCCTAAATGTTATTTGGACAAATATAGCAATCTGAATGGAATTGTAATACTAAGATTATACCTCATTTTATGGTTGTAATGTGTATTTTTCTACAAAATCAACCACTAATATAATAGTACCAATTATAAAAGAGTCCTTACACATTCTGAATTGTTGATCCAACTATTGAGACCTATGACTATGCCTTGCATACTTGTAGAGAAGATTGTCCTTAAAATCTAAAATAAAATTAGCAACCCTGCATTCTTTTGAAACCAACTCGCATCTAGAACCTTCACCTCCACTCTGTAAAGTATATTTGACTATCTCCTATCTCTTTTTCTCAACAAACTTCTTTCCAAATTCATGTTTGAAACCCTCATGAAAACATTGAACAAACTTTGACAAGCCACCACATTGTGAGCACTAAACAATCATTTCTATAGAAAAACAACCATCATCTCTAGAACATAAAAAAAGATCTAGCAAGTCCCTTGATGATTTCAAAAGATGCATTACACCACACTCCTGCAACATTTCATTAGTATGCAAAGTAGAATAGATATAGCATAATAGTTCATGGTACATTGAGAACTCCACATGGTATTTGCAACAAGTATTACAAATTTTAAGAGGCACACAATAAAATGGCTTCAAACCTTCAAAAGTACTTTGCAAGATTTCCATTTTTGGATGTGTTTCAATAAATTTTTTGAACAACATTGTTTGGCTTGATTCCAAGAAATGTTTATGATGTGGTGTACGGTCTTGATTGCCAATTCTTAACTTTAAAACATCCTTTGCATTGGGTGATACTCTAGAGTTATCATTGCCAAAATTGTTGAATTACCTGCTTTACATTATCAGTTAGCTTCTTATCAACATGTGGAAGCCTCCTGACAAAAGCCCATGTATCATTTTGAAGAGGATCATCTATTCTTTCTCTTCTTGCAAGTGCTTTATCCAAAGTTTTACTATTTATGTCAAAATCAATACAAGTTTGTCTCATAAAGTGAGCCTTTTTCAATTGATGGCTTACTAGGGTGGTTGTAATGACTCTTCGAGTAGCTCTCTTATCTTTTTCCTTGTTATTTTTTTCCAATATACTTGAGAGCATTAAAAATATTTTTGACAATAATAGAATTTTTTTCGGTCTTCTTGTTCACACAAATCTTCAATTTGGCAAGCAATGGTCTCATCTTCTGCATCTTTAGCAATTGTACAAAAAGTTGGAATTGCTCGGCCATTGTCTTATCATTAAAATATTGTATGAAAAGTCTTCTCGCCCACAACCAAATAGTTTGTGTTGACCTCTTGCCATCAAAATTGTTTATAATGTTCTCATCAATTTCAAGTGACCATTTAAGGGTTCTTGAAGGCCTTGAGTTTGGAATATGTCTTTCTTCCACACAAAGTTCTTCATTTATCATGTAATCTGGTGAAACGTAATTTACACTTAGTTGAATATTATGTTCAACATCTTCAATTCCAACATTTTCACCTTCAATTTGAATAATTTCATTCCCAATTGCAATATCATATTCAACATCTTCAAATCCAACATTTTCACCTTGAACATTTTCAATATCAATTTCAATATTTTCATTCCCAATCTAAATATCATGTTCAATGTCTTCAATTCCAACATTTTCAGCTTGAGCATTTTGAGTATCAATTTGAACATTTTCATTCCCAATTTCAATATCATGTTCAACATTTTCACCTTGTACATATTCAATTTCCTCTTCACTTGAAAAACCATAGGGCTCATATTCACCAATATTTAACATACCTTGTCTTCTCTTCCTATGACCTTCGTTATCTTTTTGTCTATATGCTTCAATTTGTTCTTTTGTAAGCTTTCTCTTATGTTTATGCTTCAGACAATTGTTGCTTCCCATAATACCTTATAAAAGATGCTGAAAAATCATTGTTTTTGACAAATTTGAGTACAAGATGCTCCAAAATGTTGATCTTTGTCTCTTCTTGTCTGAAACCACACATTTGTAGCTTGCAAAGCCTAGAAAAAAAATGTAGGGTCCATTGGAATGCAAAAGATGGGCCATATGGGGTTTTGGTATGGCCCACAAATCAGATATTTGACTAAATTTGATATCTAATATGATTTTTTTTAAATTAAACATTTTTATAACACTCTCTAACTGTAGAATTTTAGTGCTACAAATCAGATATCTAATTTGTGCATACATAGACCTAATAGTAATTAGGAGGTGGAGGTTGGGAGAGAGAGAGAGAGAGAGAGAGAGAGAGAGAGAGAGAGAGAGAGAGAGAGAGAGAGAGAGAGAGAGAGAGAGGGTAGAGGGCGGAGAGAGAGAGAGAGAGAGAGAGAGGAGAGAGAGAGAGAGAGAGAGAGAGAGAGAGAGAGAGAGATCAGGAAAGGAGATACATTGAGGCTAAAGAGCTTAAGTGTTTAAGGATTTAAGGGTTAAGGTAGAGCTAGAGTGGAGAGACATAGGAGGAGGAGAGGGAGGGGCAGGGGCAGGAGGAGAGACGAGAGAGAGAGAGAGAGAGAGAGAGAGAGAGAGAGAGAGAGAGATGAGGGGGGAGGGAGTGGGAAAGAGGGGAAGAAGTGGAGAGAGAGAGAGTTCCTTAGGAGGGGGGAGGGAGAGGGAAAGATGGGAATAAGTGGAGAGAGAGAGAGTTCATTGGAAGGGGGGAGGGAGAGGGAAAGAGAGGAAGAAGTGGAGAGATAGAGAGAGATAGGAAAATGGGGAGAGAGAGAGGGGGAAAGAGATAATATATAGAAATAATATTTAAATATATATTATACATAATAATATAATGTATTATATATTATATAGTTTTGTAAGAGATTATATATTAAATTATATACGATATTGTATATTCTAAATTAGATATATTAAAATAAAGTATAAACTATAATCAAGATATATTGCATATTCTAAATCGTATATTATAAAGTCTAACATTTTTTAAAATGATAGATAAACCAAATCAGATATCGGATTCATATTAGATATCTGATTTGAATCAGATATTTGATATTTATTACACAAAATTTATTGCCTAGGGAATAGCCTCAGGTTTGCTTTGGTATTTGGCTAGGAGATGCAAATCCTAAGAAGTCAACACAAAAAGTGTGTTTAACAACTTACCTTGTTTTTCTAGACTTTGCCCATGTGGCTGACAAACTTTTTTTTAGCCAAAATTGATGAAACAAAAAGGGTTTGTAGAGGAGATTCTCAACTTTTTTCCAATATAAATTATGCTTTATTTTGAATTTAATAAATTTTTATTATTCATTTTCTACTAGAATTATGACTAAAGTCTTGATTGATAGGCTGATTATAAAACATCTATAACTTTCAAACAATATCATATTTTTTGAATTCGAAACATGCATCACATTATATGCTTTTCATACTATAGGATTAATAAAAAAATGAATTTCATGAAGTTTTTACCAAGTTAAGGTGGTCAGACATACAATTTTTTTATAGTTTTTAAAAGTTGTAATAAAAATTTCATAATTAATTATTTACTTGGAAAAAAATTACAAAAAAATATGCGTCACATCCGGACATGAGTCCTCTACTTATATATTAAATATTATTAAAAAAATTATCATTTTATTATGGTTAGGGTGGTCAGACAAACACCCACTTCTCATTTTTTTCTTGAAATTTAAGTACTACTGCATTGAAATTTTAAATTTTCACCAAATAGATTTTTTTCTTAAAAATAAACCTAGTAGTTTAGAAACTACATTCAATTTTTCATAGATTCTATTCTTACATATTTTTGAAATAATATAGATAACTTATTCAAATTTTTATGTCAAGTTGCCTTACTCTTTTTTTTTTGAATTTTCATTGCCACTTAAGGCCCTATTTTTTCCATGATGATCTTGCACATACCCTCCAAGTAAAGGAGGTATAAGAAAAATTATTGGAGGCCTGATCCACTTTTGTGAGCCTACCAAGAGAATTATCAATGCCCTCATAAGCATAGGAGCACCACAACTATAAGGGAAGATACATCATTCTTACCCAAATAGGCATTACATCAATAGGTTTCTTGACAGGGTTGAAAGAATGGACCCAAGGCCTTATGGATAGTGGGTGAGTAAAAGGGAATTATATTATTGAAATTGAGGTAGATTTAAATAGAATAATCTAATTTTTTCCCTTAAATAAATATAATGGGAGAGATTAATTAATTGAATAATCATAAGAGCATAAAATATACGAATACATTTAAGATTATTTAATTTAGAATCTCAAAATTTTGTATAATGGAAGCTATGAAGTATAATTATTTGGTAATACTTAATTAAAGGAAGCCATTTTTTAGTTAATGAATTTATTAAATAATGATTAAAATAATAAAAATAAAATATTGAAATAATGATTAAAATATTAATGAAAATTACATTAAAACTAAAATGTATGAAATATATTTAATTTAAATAATTAAGAAAATAGTGAAGTAATTAATTAAATGAATATTAATTTTATTAAATGGTAGTTAAGTGATATTATATTTTTGTTAAAATGTGGTCAAATTAAGTTATTCTTGAGAATATCATGGGTTGAATAGTAGTTGATTTTTTAAAATTAATTAATGACTTCCATTAATAAATGTGTTAGAGAGAAAAAAATATTTTATTTTACTAAATTTATACATAAGAGGTCTCAAAATATTTATATTTTTAATAGAATTATATCTTAAACCTCCACTTGGGATAGGAACATAATTAACATCATAGACACATCATAGTATCATTATAGTCATAAAAACCTTAAATATGCTATTATGACCTACATAAAATTAGTAACCATTTAATATGATGTCTAGTAACTTATTATAGTATGATGAATAACAAAGGATACCTATTCCTAAAACATAATTTGAAGGAAAAGTCAATTGATCACCCTTAACTTGTTGCATCAAAAATAACAAATATAGATTATGATTATGATTTGTAATCTTGTTTAATAGAGGAAATTAAATAAAAAATTATATAGATTATTATTATGATTTACAATCTATTTTGATAGCAAGAACTTTTGTCAAATTTAGTAGTGGCCTAAGGCCTCTTTGATGATATACTAATACTTTTCTATCATCACACTGATAAAGGAGAATGTTGTCCTAGAAAATATGTGAATGTTGTCCTAGAAAATATGTAAACCAGTGATGACAACTTTGATTCTTTTTATCACCTACATTTGAAATTGAAAGACTTTTTTAGAAGATAGTAATAGAGAAAATTCATGAAACCCATTTTTGGTTTCACAAGGGCTAAAGGGTGGTAAGCTTTGCTCCTGTTTGGGGGTTTTTGTTTATATTAGGATAAATTTCTTACTCAAAACTACATTGATGCTAATTTTAGAGGAGAATACATTATTTTCTATATATTCATTTGTTGGTGTTTCTTTGCTCTAAAAATGGATTTTGATTTCCTTCATATTATCAGCTATCTAAATTTCAGAATCCAGTATCAATCACCTTGATACAATCTATTTTAGTGCAAGCACATTAGAATTCCACTCAAGTATTTTATTTTGTGAGTATACATGGATGGGGTATATACTCACAAATTGGTTATAACATGTTAACTATAGTTCTATGGAGTTTGTGTGTACATTCACAAATTGGACTCCAACTACAAAATTATTGGCATCCTTGTCCTTGCAGCGAATTCTCATATCACTGAATACACACATGTTATGTGATTATGAAGACCTTGTCCTTATAGCCAATTCTCAAATCACTTATTACACACATGTTATGTGATTATGAAGACCGTGAGAGACAAACGTGACTTAACCTTTAATTACTACAAAAAATGAAATGCTACACAGATTATTATTGTAGAAAAAATTGCTACATGTAGTTGTTTTATTGTGGTAATTCAAATTCTTGCATGTGGGTTATTTTTGTAGAACATACAACAAAATCCTACATGTAGATTATTGTTGTATAACATAATGCTACAGGCTACTATTTTATCACTACAAAACCAAATGTTGTTAGCATATTAGAAAGAACCATAATAGGTTATCTCTTTTTCTCCCTTTTTCCCTAAACAACCAAAAAAAAAGACTGCCGCATTTTTGAGAAAAGTAATATTAAGGATTGGCTTGAGGGTAATACTAAATCTTCATCCTCTGGTCAAGCTTTCACTTCAATGTTGTTTTTTTTCCCTCACCCACTTTTTGGTTAGAAATATTGTAATCCTACCAATTCCAACAATGATGATGGGACTTTTGTATTGTCAATTCACTAAATGAATGATAACTTGCATATGCTCTAAATAAAATAGAAAGAACTGCTCATTTTTCTAGGCCTTGCCACAACTGATTTCTAATGTTTTCAAGTGCTGATTTTTAGAGTTGGCACAACATTTAACTCGGTATGCATGAGAAGCTTAAACTAATTTGTTCCTACCTACCATCTCTAAACCTGTAAGGTACATTATAAGTACATAAATTTATATTTAGTTCCAATTGTGGCCACTACAAATTGATGCAACACAAATCTTTACAATAATTATTGACAACAATAATGTTCATTGGAGAAACCTTTCTTGACTTTAGTGTCTATCATAAATAATGTTGTTGTGCATAGTAAATATTGTAGTTGAGTTATTGGTGAATATGGTTGTGTGCCATAATGTAACCTCTTTTTTGGATCTCTATATAATAGATTCCCTACCTCTTATTTCATTAAGGAAGTTTGAGGCTTTTGTGTAATTTCCTATGTTGTGATTGGAAAATCACCATTGTTGTATTATTGTTCCTTCATTTGGTATCATAGCCTACAAAGCAAGATCTGAGTTTATAGAAGATCAAGGTCTGTCATAGTTCACTTAGCCAAGCACAAATGAGAAGAAAGGAAGGCACCAATACAGGATATTGTAGATTGCTACAAACATCGCTCAAGTTGTAGAGTTGGAGTTGTTGGTATTTGAAGTTGTAGCTCTTGAAGAAGATAAGGTGCTAATTTGTTTAAAGGTTGTTATAGATCCAAAAAAATGAGATTGTTGAAAAAGAATGCCACATAGTCATACGCCATGGAAAGTTTTATTATTATTTTTTGTTTTATAGGAAATTGAAAAAGAGCCTCCTATGCCAACATTGATCTGGAAAGATCCAGGGAGAGAGACTTCCACATAACTAGTGTTTGTTGAAGAATCTATTTGGTGTGCACCATTGTTGTTTAGCAAGGAACCCACCTAAAAAGAGCCACAAAATTAGTGTAGTCAGAGTGTAGCCATGAAAGGAAAGTTGTGTGAAATTAAATTCCATGCAAGGCTTTATTTTAAAGTCTTTTTAGTATTAAATTCTTTAAAAATTTACTTTTTAAAGTTTTAAAGAGTAGTAAGACTTTTTTTAAGTTTAGGTGAAAGTTTTTTCACTTTATATATATATATATATATATATATATATATTTGTGAAATTTGATTTTGAAAGTAAAGGGTAAAAAGATCATACTTTTTTCCAAATTTCTTCTTTTGTAAAGTGAATATTGTGTAATTAAGTGTATTATTAGTTGCAACTGACACTTAATCTCAAAAAATCAATATAATATATAAAAATATTTTTGTGTGTGGATCCTATTTGAAGGGACAAAGGAGAAGCATTTGTTTGTAAAGATCTCTCTTGAACTTGTGTTAAATTTTTGTCTTTGTGCATATCCTTTAAATGGAAAATATGGCAAGAAATGTAATGTTTGACATGCTAATTTCTGTCTTTGAAGGAGACAATTTTACATATTAGTGTACTAGAATGCAAATCCTACTCAAATCCAAAGATTTGTGGGTATTGTTCAACATGGTTAATCAAATTGTTTTTCTAATTCAAGGTTCAATTAATCAAGAATTTTTTCCTAGGATAAGTGGTGTTAGTCATTCTCAACAAGCATGGAAAACATTGAATAATGCATATCAACGTGCACAAACTAAAAAAATTATAGACAATGAGGAAAAAATTGAAAATGCATAAATGACTGCTAGTGAATCTGTGAAGGATTTTCTAACAAAGGTAGAAGGTGGAGTAAGTAAATTAAAAGTTTTAGGGGAAGATGTAGATGCCAAACACACAATTCAAGAAATTCTAAGAATTTTGATTCCTAAATTTGATGGTGTGGTTTCTACAGTTGAGATTTCTAAGGATCTCCCAAGTATGCAAATAGATGAACTAAGTGGAATTTTGTTTTAACTACTAAAGAAAGAATGAGTAGTAATGAAGAAAGCTTAGTGTAAGCATTTTCCTCTAAAGTAAATATAAGAGGAAAAATAAACACATTCTTTAGAAATAAGAATAAAGGTGAGTATAAAGGTGAATCCAATAATTTTAGAGGAAGAGGTAATAATTTCAAAGGAAGAAGTAGCAACTTCAAAGGTACTAGAAGAGGAAGAGGTAGAAACAATGGGGGAGACTATGATAGAATGTCCAATACTTTCATTACATTAAGTTTGGACACTATGCGTCAAAATGGTGGATTAAACAAGTTGAATCAGGAAAAATAAATGATCATACTATTGTTGAAAAAAACAAAATTTGTTTGTTTCCTGCTTTAATAGTGCAAATGCTAGTGAAAATAATGTATGGTTGCATTGGATAGAAAATTGGACCCTCTTAAGAAAAGAGACAATTTCACATGTAATTTGACCCACTTTTGAGTTCCTTCACATCATTTATCCTCTAAAAAAATATTTATAGGCCCCTAAGACCCATTATTTTTTATCTAGATGCCTATTTCACCTAAGAAATTGCTTAAAACCTAACAAACAACACTTAATTATCTCATACCTCAAAAAATCACCTTCAAAAATTAGTAGTGGGACCCATTTTCCAGCTTGGGCAAATGAGTCCCCTTTGGTGGGAACCATTCGTCAAGGGTGGTGAATGAGTTCCCTTTGAGGGAAAATTCAATTTTAAGCTGGAATTCAATGAATTCAAGTTGAAATTCTGGTGAATTTCGGCCTCTTAGGTCTAAATAATAGGAAAATAAAGTGTTGTTGCTGCACTTAAATGATCTATGTATGAATGCAAAATAAAGATTTAAGCTATGCTGGAAAACACAGTGTTGTTTTGCAAAAGGATTAAAAGAATGAACAAGAATGTAAACTAAACAAAATAAAATGTTTTTTTCAAAATGTGTGCACCTAGAAAACTGAAGAAGATTGGAAAATAATCTAGAAAATTGATGAAGTTTGAATTTGGGCTAACTAGGACTTATTCGCCACCTTGGGCAAATCAGTCCCAGGTTAGGGTTATTTCTGCACAGAAGCTATTTTTTGTCAATCAGGAACCAGAATTTGGATTTAACTCAAAACTAAATCTTAGGAGGGACTCATTAGCCATACATGGTGAATCAGTCAACTTTTGAATTTCTACAACTTCAAATCTTTGTTCTACACCTTGACACCTGCACATCAAGTTCTAACAGAAAATTGACTCCGGATGTTGAAAAATTCTTGTAAAATAGCTTAAAATCATTTGTCTAATGGGTGGTTTTGCTTGGTCAAACCCCTAGTTGGGTAATTAAACCTTGAATATGACAAAAGTCCTATTCTATTGCTCTATAATAAGAAATACAAAGATGATTTGTATGATGCAAGATATCAACCCTAGAAATATTACAACACATAAAAAATGTAATTGAAATGACATGCAAATGACAAGTAATAAAATGTAAACCTTAATCTGAAGATAGAGTGGAAATGGAAGATGGAATCACTATAAAACCAAGTCCTTAGGTGTGATTTGGTTGCTAGTTGCTCCTCCCCAACCTAGATTTCTTCACAATTCACCATAGGAATCCATCATCAACCCTTTGCAATGTTGAATATTGACCAAAATATTGAGCTTCAAGACCTACAAAAACCCTAGTTTTCTGCCCTAAAACTTCAACTTTTGCTAATGAGACTTGTTGTAGAAGACTTGACTTTGGATATTGCTTTTGTGAATTAAAAAAAAAAGATAAAAGGATTGTGTGAAGTGACTAAGAATGAGTATTTATAATTTAGTTCATTTCATTAAAGCATAATAACATCACACATAACATAATTTGAATGAACCCTTAAGTTTTTTTGGTCCTACCTCTCTCCTTTTAAGTGAAAAACCCTAGAAGAGCTAGAGAAGTCTTAATGAGCCAAAAATCTATAATTCATTTTGGTGAACTCGCATATTGAGCATAATATCATTCTATTTGCATCTGAGGGATTAATTACTTCATCATTTTGTATTGTTTTACATCTCAGATCTTCTTAAACATTGCATTAGTGAAGGCATTATTTAGACTTCGTTATTGCATTGAATTTAATTAAATCATACCAACATTCTACATTTGCATTGTATAGACCTAGAAATATTAAAAACAAAAAATAAAAAAAATCTTTAAAAAATCATCTCTTGGGACTCATTCACCACCTAGGGTGAATCAGTCCCACTACAGTTTTGAATCAACATTTCTAGATTTTCGTTTATTGCATTGCATCTTTTTTTTTTGCAGTTCCCTTTTTGTTATAGTTTAGTTGTTTTTGTTTTCTTAGCATAAATTTTACTTCATTTCAATGGAATTCATGGGTAGTTTTAGACCTTTGAAAATTTCCTTTTCCGTATTTGTTCCTAGTTCTTTTAGATAAGCTTCATCGACACAAAGATTCCAACACTAAAACATCAAACCATCCCTTTAAACAAATGATTCAAATTAGAAACAACATCTCATCTGAGCCTCTTAGTAGTGATGATGTTGACAAGTTAGAAGGATTTCTTCAAGACTTCCTCTCACTCACTTCATCCTCTAATGCTTGTAATCAGAAACCTAAACCCCTTAATGATGACATCCCCCTTAAACCTTTTGCTTATGATGACTTTGATTTTTTAGATATATCACTTCAAGACTTCATCTCACAAAAGAAATCCACTAAGGTTTGTTGTGATCAACTCACAATAGCAAATGTTAACACCCATAATGCCTTTCTTGAACATCTTAAACCAATTGACTATAATTTACCCCTCAAACCTTTTAGTCATGATGATTTTCATTTGATAGGTGAGTCTCTTTAGGATTTCATCTCACCCCAATCATTAGCTTTAGTTTGTTGTGAGATATCTAAAACCAAGGATGTTAATATAATTCAACCTCAAATTATTCTTTACCCACCCTCACATAAACTTCACCCCTCTAACCAAGCCCGATACACTCTCTATCCCCCTAAAACCAATGTATTGCAACAATCTAGTTATGATACTAGTGTTCATACATATAATACCTGAAACAACCCACAACTGCCACAACCGACCCCACCCTCTTTACCTTTACCTACTCCACCTAGTGCTCCTCATTTCATCCCACACACAAAGGAGTATGAACTTTTTGAACAATTAAAGAATACTCCTACCAAGATATCCCTTTGGTATTTTCTTCAAAGCTCACCAAATTATCACAACATTCTTCAAACAACATTAATTTTTTTTCGTTCCTCCTGGTACAACTTCGAATGATGTGGCAGCTCTGATCCAAAAAATGAATCTTGACATTACTTTCCATTAGCATGAGCTCCCTCCTTTAGAGTTGCACAAACAAAATGAAGCCTTCATGACCATTGCTCAATTTAATTGTACAAGTATCAAACAAACTCTCATTGACATGGTTCTGCTCTTAATATGTGTAGTATGAGTCTCCTTGACTGATTAGATGCTGACAGGTCACAAATAATATTTGATTATGTATCCATTCATGGATTTGATAATATAACAAAGTAACCACTTGGGATAATTACTTTACCTATTATAGTTGGAGTGGTTACTTTGCAAACTCCTATTCATGTCATGCCTTATGATCTCTCGTATAGTCTTCTTTTAGGGATGCCATGGATTCATGAGATGTGTGCACTACCCTTGAACCTTCATTGTATCATGAAATATGTCTATAACAATCACATTTATCAAGTTGAAATAGACCCCAAGCCTGAAAGTTTCTTACACCTTGAAAAAGGAATTACAAGTCCTCTAAAAACAATGATTCCAACATCTAACATAGGTCCTCTTGAAATTGAACACAAATACAATGAATGCCCATTTAAATTATTTGGTGATGATTGGGGATCCTTAGAATTCACACCCTCGTTTATGGGCGAATACATACTCACACAAAAGAAAGATGAGAAACAAGAACAACCAGCAGTCATGTCCACTCAAAATTTTGAATGATTGTCCCAAACATCTCTCTCATATAATTTAGATGAAAATGCAACATACATAACAAACTTTGATGAGATATATTATCAATCCCTGCATAATTCACAATAAATAGAAAGACTTTATGGAAAAGGCTATGAACTTGTGAAACAAGTAGGCTATACTGGAAAAGGGTGTGGAAAACATGAGCAAGGTATTCATGTCCCTATTGAACCTAATACACAAGAAAAAAAAAACTGGGTTGGGATATTCTTTTTCTAAAACAAAAAAAGCTACTCAACGACCATCTTTGAACATTAATTCTATAACATGTCAACCAAAACACCAACTCACAATTAAACATCCTAAATTGTTGGATATAAACTTACCACCTTCATGCAAGTATGTCAATAGTGATGAAACTTTAAAATGAATGTTCAACATTTATGATAACATGTCCTTGCTTACTTTCGTGAAAAAAATTCCTCATTCCATGACTGTTACCAAGAAAATAAAAAGTGATATCATTGAAGAATTTTATGAATATGAAGGTCCTAAATCACATGCACTTCCTTTAGGAGATACAATTGATGTGCCCATGGACATTAATGATATAGATAAAGTTATTAAGATTAGGAAGTGCCTTGGCGATGAAGAACAATAAGACACTACCAGTTTACTTCATGAATTTCCTAAAAAAAATTCTTGGAAATATTCTAATATGCTAGGAATTGACCCAAAAATAGTGACACATAACATTTTCCTTGTTGAAAATCCTAAAAAATTTCATCAAAAGATAAGAAAATTGCACCCTAACATAGCCTTGCATGTTAAAGCGGAGCTTGAGAAACTCCTTGATGCAAGCTTCATTAGACCTATTGATTATTCTCCTTGGATCTCCAAAATTGTCATAGTTGCAAAACTCGATAATCGTACTAGGATATGTACGGATTGTCGAGATTTGAATAAAGCCTCTTTAAAAGATGATTTTTTGCTTCCTAATATAGACATGATCATGGATTCAACTGTTGTACATGCTTTGTTGTCATTCATGGATGGATTTTTTGGTTATAATCAAATCCTTATCAACCCTAAAGATCAATATAAAACCACCTTTACAACTTATTAGGGGAAATTTTGTTGGGTTGTGATGCCCTTTGGTCTAAAGAATGCTAACACAACTTATCAACAAGCAATGACATTAATCTTTCATAACTACATTCACAAAATTTTGGAAGATTATGACAATGATATCCTTGCTAAATCTTTCACATGACAAGACAATGTAAATTTCCTTCATAAAATCTTGGAATGAATACATCAATGTGATATAATATGCTATTGAATCTGAAAAAGTGTCTTTGGCATAGATTTTGGTAGACTTTTGGGGTTTGTCATATCTCACAGAGGCACTGAGGTGGACAAGAAGAAAATCAATGCAATCATTAACATGCCACCTCCCAGGGATATTTCTCAATTATGCATGTTACAAGGTCAAATTCAAGCTATTCACCATTTCATTGCATCTTTAGTTGATTGCACATTACCTTTCATGCATCTCCTTAAAAAGGGTTTACCTTTTTCTTAGAATGAGGATTGTAAACAATCTTGTAAGAGCCTACAAGAATACCTAGAACCTCCACCTATTTTACAACCCGTTGTGCCAAATAAATCATTTACCTTGTACATTGCCACATCTACCCATGCTCTTGCAACATTTTTGGCTCAACATGACAATCATGGTAAAGAGCATCCTATTTATTACATCAATCAAACTTTAATTGATTACAAAAGATGATATTCACTAATTGAAAAAAATGCTTGGCTCTTGTATTCGCTACTAGTAAGTTGCGACATTACTTACTTAATCTTGAAGTACAATTTATCACAAAATTGGATCCTTAAACATCTTTTCAATAAAATAGATCTCTTTGGATGCTTAGCTAAGTGGGTGATGTTGTTAACTGAGTTTGACCTTAAATTTTTTTCACAAAAAGTAATCAAAGGCCAAGCCTTTTGATCACTTAGTTGACACTCCCTCTCCTCTCACTTTACCCACTCACGATTCCTTTCCTAATGATCATTCCTTAATTGTTGACATTAAACCATGGGAACTATTTTTCGATGGCTCTAAGTGTAGAACAGGTTCTGGTGTTGGAGTGGTACTAATTCCACCTGATGGTAAACCTCTTCCCTTGTCCTATCAATTAAATTTCCTATGCATAAATAATACAACAGAGTATGAGGAATTGATTGAAGGCTTGCAAGCTACTTTAAAAATGAATGCTAAACATATCAAAATCTTTGGCGATTCACAATTGGTCATCAAACAAATAAATGGTATATATCAAACTAAACATGAGAAATGATCAAAATACAAGGATCTTATAATGAGACTATTAGAGAAATTTGAATCATTCATGATTGTTAGCATACCACACAAAGACAATTGACATGTGGATACAATGGTGAGTTCAACTTCTCTTATATTCGTACATGATCCTTCCATAGATTTCACCTTTGTTATCCATCCCATCATGAAACCTTTGATTAATACTCTGATAGATGAAATTTTGACAATAACTCAAGATGCCTTGTGCAAATGATATGATACAATATACAATTATTTACAAGATGGTACCATTCCTGAGTCTACCACAATGAATACAAGAAAATGTTTACACAAACTAGCAGCCAAATATGTGATTCTGAAAAATTCATTGTATAGAAGATCATTCAATGGTATCTTATTATGCTACCTTAAAAATTCTAAAATCCCTTTAGCACTTGAAGAAGCCCATGTTGGTGCTTGTGGAGGTCATTTTGGAGGCCAATCGTTAGTGGAAAAACTTATTTGTATGGGTTATTATTGGAAACATATGGAGAAATATTGCTTCACTTACATAAAAAAATGTCAAAAATGTCAAGAACATAGCCATTTGATTCATGATCCTACTACTGAATTCCATGCCCAGGTTCCTATTTGGTTGTTTTTAGTTTGGGGAATGGATATTATTTGTTAAATTTCACCTCCCTCTTCTATTGTCCATACATTTATCATAACCACAACATATTATTTCATGAAATGGGTGGAAGCTATCCCTCTTCATTCTACAACTGCTAAAACAATTTTTTGTTTCATATTGGAAGACATAATTACTTGCTTTGGGCTTCCATCTGCAATCATTTCAAATAATGGAACTCTGTTTAAGAACAATAAAGTCAAAAAAATTCTTGAAACATTCCATATTCAACATCATTTTTCAACACCATATTATCCACAATCCAATGGACAAGCTAAGAATACTAATCGTATTTTGGAACAAATCCTCAAGAAAATTGTCAACAAACATCATAAATATTGGCACATGTAATTATATTATGTACTTTGGGCTTATCGAAAAGGTGTTAGATCATCCATAGTAACTACACCTTATAACCTTGTTTATGGAACTGATGCAATCATGCCCTTGGAGTTAGAAATTCCTACATTGTGAGTTTCTCTCCAAGACCTTATCGAGGATGAAACTTATAAAGATCAATGATTACACCAACTTGAGATGCTTGATGAACAGTGTATTAACACTCTCAAACATCTCCACACTCACATCAAACAATTACAATGAAGATACAACACACAGGTCATCCCTCAATCGTTTTCTAAGGGATATTTTGTTCTTATTGAAAACCAATGCATTACTAGTGCTGATAATAAAGATAAAGATAATTTCAGCCCTAATTGGTTGGGACCTTACATAGTTGATACTAGTTATGGGTCTAGTGATACTAGTTATGGGTCTGGTGCTTATCTCTTAACATAGCTTGATGGACCACCCCTTAAGGAGCCCATTAATGCCATGCATTTGCATTAGTATTATCACTAATCCCTTTGAATAGTATGATTGATAAAGCAGTGTTGTTTAAAGTTATTTGTTGTTATTCTAAATAACTTTCACATTGCATAATTCTTGACAACTATTTTTGTGTGTGTCTTGAACACTAAGGTAATTATTTAAGTTCATTTTATAATTTCTTTAGACTTCATACTATTCATCTTCATGTTATGTTAAGTTAGATCTTTATATCAATATAGGCATATTTAATTTAATATATTCTCTTCCAATTAATAATGTTGTATCTACATTAAAACTAAAATATGTTTTACACTAGATCAAATTAATCTTGTTAAATCATGTAGACATTAATTAAATACTTTTCCTATAAGTCATTTAATTAATCACATTGCATTTAATATCCACACAAAGAAACACATCATAATGACATCAAATATCCATGTCTATATATATATCAAAAAATTTTATATAGATCTCAGTATCACATACAAAGTCATAGAGGTTTGTGAGAGCTAGACTCCTTAGATCTAGTGCTCATGATTTGGTCCCTAGACATCATGAAATGGTCATGTGTGAATGTGATCATGAAATTCTGAGTCTAAGTGCATACTCCAGACCCCATACTTGACCAACAACCACAAGCCTCTCATCTACCATATGATCCCTCTTCACTTGTTCCTGTGCGAACTCTGTATGCACTCTATGCACCTCTGTTGAGGTCTATGATGACTGTAATGCACTCTTAGCTCAATGGAGTCATCTCCTCACACTCTCGTATGTTGCTCATAACCTCACAAAAGGTCTGAGTGACTCTATCTCATCCTCCATCATCAATGGGGGAACGTAGTCAGGATCCATCTCCTCCTCATTGATGGATGCAAACACTATCTCTGTAGTAGCCTGATGATAGAACTCTCACTAGTCTCTTGTCACTCCTACAAGACAAAAACATATACACAATAAGTAATCATCATCATCATATATATAATGAAAAAGCATAAATAACTAAAGGACATGTGTAAAATTAAACTTCATCACTTATGTCTCCAATCAGATGAGGAATGTCAACCTCATCCTCTTTGGGGGGCATCGAGGATGTGCTAGCCTCTCTTTGACTCTAAGTGTTGATATCTATCATAGCTACTATTCGTGATCTAGTCCTGTAAGTATGAGAAGATTCTCCATGCTCATGAAAATCCTCAATAGGTACTTCATCACCCTCTATCAAAAGTGACTCCTCATAAAACATCTCATCCTCATAATCCTCCTCCTCATACTCTCCTCCATCTTGGTCCTCATAATCAAGATCAGCCTCAGACTGGTACTCCTCATCAATAACATCAATAAAAATATTTGTTGGCCTATATTGTACCTCCTTTTCTCTCTCCTTTGGCTCATCCCCCTCATTTGGTGCTAGATCCGCATCACCTATAGGGACATCCATGGGAAAAAAAGAGTTGGTCATGCATATGACCACCACTCCTCGTGCTCATCTTTGCTACTAACATCATCAACATCATATGCTAGTAGCGGATTGTGATCTGAATGATTGGAATCACTCTCACGAACATGATCTATAGTTAGCCAAATAGTATCACCTAGTCTTTGGGCACTCCACACTGATTGTCTAATGAAGGGGCATGCAATCGATGGTGTCTATACTTGTCCAAACTATCATATACTCACCTATAGTAGAAAGGTCATACAACATAGTCATGCCTCCCAACTAGATACCTATCCATATGAATCCTCTATAAATGTCCTATGGTATCTGGCCACTATAGAGTGAGTAGATAAGGTCTCCATAGGATCTCATCCTCCTCTAGCCTATCAAATATCACCCTCCAAAACTGTAAATCCCCATACTGCCACAAGCATCACAAAGGATAGTCGAATGCTCATGGATATCCTGCAATTATAGCACACAAGAATTTGATAGGCCTATTATATGTGATATGCTTAAGGCACGACACTTGTAGAAGCATACAATGGACCATACTGTCAATCTCTCAAAACAAAAACCATCCAAGATCATAATACAAGTGTGCTAAAATGTAGTGGCCCTAGGCATAGACTGTCCTTTGCTCGTACATCCCTCATATCAAATGTACCAGTTCTCCATTCAAGTGTGTTGCTCATCCATCTAGATTGAGAACCAAAGCCACTGTGTGCATCATAATCCATAACAATTGGGGCTCATGAATATAGCAACATGGGAAGCTCAATCCGTCCTCTAACCCCCCATCATGTACATATCCACATAGACAATACTGCATATCTCTCTTCTTCTCTTGGAATGAATGATCCCCATAGAAGTATACTCGCTCTCCTTGGATGGTAACTCAGAGAATGTGGTGTACATGTTCAAGTGTGATGGTCATCTCCCCAATAGGTAGATGAAATGTACATGTATCAACATACCAATGCTCACACAGAGTCATAAGCATGTTGTCATGGTATCTCATAGGTGGCATAAGCTATGCCCAATAGATACCCACTAACTATAAATGCTTTGCCTCTGATGTCGATAGTGCTGGCGCATGATCTGTCAAAAATGTGAGCTATCTTCCCCCTAGCCACAGTCACGACTAGGTGGGGACCAATCAAAATCATGAAAAAATGCTCTAAAATCCATCTAATTTCTTCAATTTTCACAAATTTCATCTTGCAAGTGTGCTAAAGTAAATCTACTATGCTTTTCTAATGGCCCTAGACACTTTAGAATCCCTTTTAGGACATTTTGCAAAGAAATGAGACACTTCACAAAGAAATGGGACATTTCATGAAGAAACAAGACACTTTGCAAACAAAAGGGACAATTTGCGAACAAAAGGGATGCTTTGCAAACAAATGGGATGCTTTGTGAAAAAAGGGGAAACTTTGCGTTCTTTTTTCCAGAACCTTAAATAAACCTAACCATGCATTAAAATAATTAAATAATTAAAAATCACAAGGCAAAAGCTACAGAATCTACTCACCTCATGATACAACTCGTTGCATGCCAGCTACTCACAAATCTTGTCCAACCACAAAAGTGTGTAATCTCATTTGCTTGGCATCTTCTTTTCTCACTTTTCACTCTCAATCTACATGAAGGTAAAATGAATAGTAAGTGAGACATTACTTTATTTTTACTCTTTTAAATACATTTTCATCTCTTTTTAATCTTACGCACTAACCTATGGTTACTATCTTAATAAAGTATATCTTCTTCAAATCACCATAATGAGAGCTAGGGTAATTCATTTTCGACACCATTTGATGCATTTGAATCATGATTCCACATTCTAAATCATCATTCATCTATTTTCATGTGGCATGGTACTTGGAAATACCCTTCGATACGATGTATCTTCTTTGATGTGGCTAGATTGCTACCTTGATTCTACCTCCATAAAGTAAGCAAAATCAAGGGGGGCATCTATCTACCCTCAAATTGGATTCTTAGGAGTTAGATAAAAGAATTTTTAGAATGAATGTTGCAAGATGCAGTTCCTAATGTTGTGGTTGTGTAGATAAATACACTGGGGGTTTCTTTCTCTCTTATTTTCAATGAGTATCCTTTTATGTAATAAAAGTGCATAGTTGAGAGTCCTTTAGCTTACATATGCACATAGAGTCATATGGGCACTAAAGTGGGGGCTAAATGCACCATATAAAATTGGACCCTCTTGAGAAAAGAGACAATTTCACGTGTAATTTGACCCACTTTTGAGTTCCTTCACATCATTTATCCTCTAAAACAACATTTATAGGCCCCTAAGACCCATTATTTTTTATCTAGAGGCCCATTTCACCTAAGAAGTTACTTAAAACCTGACAAACAACACTTAGTTATCTCATACCCCAAAAAACCACCTTCAAAAATTAGTAGTGTGACCCATTTTCCAGCTTGGGCAAATGGGTCCCCTCTGGTGGGACCCATTTGCTAAGGGTGGTAAATGAGTCCCCTTTGAGGGAAAATTCAAATTAAGCAAGAAATTAATAATTTAAAGTTGAAAATTTGGTGAATGTCAGCCTCTTAGGTCTAAAATATGGGAAAATAAGGTGTTGTTTCCTATAAATACTCATTCTTAGTCATTTCACACAATTCTTTTATCTTTTTTTTTTAAATTCACAAAAGCAATCTCCAAAGTCAAGTCTTCTACAACAAGTCTCATTAGCATAAGTTGAAGTTTTAGTGTAGCAAACTAGGGTTTCTGCAGGTCTTGAAGCTCACTCTTTTGGTCAATATTTAACATTGAAAAGGGTTGATGATGGATTCCCATGGTGAATCATGAAGAAATATAGGTTGAGGAGGTGCAACTAGCCACCAAATCACACCTAAGACTTGGTTTTATAGTGATTCCATCTTCCATTTTCACTCTATCCTCAGATTATGGTTTGAATTTTGTTACTTATCATTTCAATTAAATTTTTTATGTGTTGTAAGACATCTAGGGTTGATATCTTGCATCATACAAATCATCTTTGCATTTCTTATTCTAGAGCAATAGAATAGGAATTTTGTCATATTTCATACTTTTCTAGTCTTTAACACACCTAAGGCTAGGGTTTTATGCATATTTTTATCCATTCAAGGTTTAATTACCAAACTATGGGTTTGAACAAGGTAAACCCCCCATTGGGAAAGCGATTTTAAGATGTTTTGCGAGAATTTTTTGAGATCTTGAGTTGGGTTTCTCTCATAGATTATTGTGTAGGTGTCAAGGTGTAGAACAGAGTTTTGAAGTTGTAGAAATGTAAAAGTAGATGGATTTTCCATGCATGTTGAATGATTCCCTCCTGAGATGCATTTTTGAGTTAGATGTAGATCTTGGTTCCTAATTGACAGAAAACAACTTATGTGCAGAAAAAGCCCTGACCTAGGATTGATTCGCCCAGGGTGGTGAATGAGTCCCAGTCAGCCCAAATTCAGAATTCATCAATTTTCTAGATTGTTTTCCAATCTTCTTTAGTTTTCCAAGTGCACACATTATGAAAAAAAACCTTCTGTTTGGTTTAGTTTACATTCTTGTTCATTCTTTTAAGCCATTTGCAAAACAACATTGTGTTTTCTAGCATAGCTTAAATCTTAGTTTTGCATTCAAATTCATTCATATAGATCAATTATGTGCATTTACTTCATTTCATTAAAGCATAATAATATTACACATAACATAATTTGAATGAACCCTTTAGCATTTTTGGTCCTACCTCTCTCCTTTTAGGTGAAAAACCCTAGGAGAGCTAGAGAAGTCCTAAGGAGCAAAAAATCTATGGTTCAATGTTATATTGATTCGAGATGTTCTTCACATATGAAATATAATGCGAATCTTTTTGTCAATTTGGATGAAAACCATAAAATTATAGTAGTACTAGGAGATAATCAATCTCATGGAAGCAAAGGGAAAGATACAATTGCAGTTACAGTAGAATATGGTGAAGTTAAGTATATCAATGAAACACTATTGGTTCCAGCACTAAAAAATAATTTGTTGTCCATTGATGTCTACTGAAATGAATGAAAGTAAAATTTGGCATCAAAGATATGGAAAACTCATTTTTAGTGGGAATTTTACTCAAGAGATTAAAAATGGTTGAAGATCTACCTTTCATTGAAAATAAAAAACAAGTTTATGAAGAATGTATAATTGGAAAACAATATAGGGTTAGCTTTCCAATTGGTAAATCTAGAAGAGCTAAGCATCATCTTGAGATAATCCATCCTGATTTGTTTGGTCCTATGGAAACACCTTCTTTGAATAAATCTAAGTATTTTCTAACCTTCATTGATGTCTGCTCAAGAAAAACTTGGCTATATTATTTGGATAGAAAATCATAAGTGTTTGGAAAATTTGTAGAATTCAAGAAGTTGGTTGAAAAGCAAAGTGGTAAGTAAATCAAAGTGATAATGTCAGATGGTGGAGGTGAGTACAAATCAAATCATTTTTTATATTTTTGTAAAAAACATGGAATCAAGAGAGAGTTCACTACTTCCTACACTCCACAAAAAAATGGAGTTGTTGAAAGGAAGAATAGGACAATTGTTGAAATGGCAAGGAGCATGGTGAAAAAAATTAATTTAGATAAAAGTTATTGGGAAGAAGCAGTATGCATAAAAATGTATCTTCTAAATAGAAGTCCTACAAAAGCAATTAAAGGAATGACTCATGAACAAGCATGGTATGGGATAAAGCCAAGTGTTGATCACTTGAGAGTATTTGGTTGTGTTGCTTATACACACATACCAAAAGAGAAAAGATATAAGTTAGATGATAAAGGGCGAAAATTCATTTTTATTGGTTATGGATATGAAAACAAAGCATAAAAATTATATGATCCAATTGGGAAAAAGCTTGTGATAAGCAAAGATTTTGTATTTAATGAAGCAACAAAATATACCAAAGAAAATGAAACAAAAGGAAAAGAGATACTGATTGATGAAGCTGAAGAGGAGGTAAAAGAAGACAATCAACCTAAATCATGTAATTCAAGAATAAGACAATATCAAAAATAGAAAATAACAAGGTCACAAGTAAAAGTGAATTATGCATTGATGACTCAAACTATGGAAAATAATGAGCCACAAACATTTGAACAAGCTGAAGAAAAAGAAGAAAGGATTGAAGTAATGAATAGTGAAATAGAAACAATTAAAAGGAATGACACATGGGATTTAGTTCAACTACCTCTTGGTAAGGAAATTATTGGTGTAAGGTGGGTGTACAAAACTAAGTATAAATCTGATGGAAGCATTGATAAGCATAAGGCTAGATTAGTAGAAAAATGGTATACTCTACAAGAAGGTATTGGTTATACTGAAACATTTGCATTTGTAGCACGAATGGATAGTATCAAATTAGTTTTGTCTTTGGAAACTCAATAGAGTTGGACAGTTTATCAAATGGATGTAAAGAGTTCTTTTTGAATGGATATATTGATGAGGAAGTGTATGTTTCACAACCTAAAGGTTTTAAAATATCATCTAAGGCACATTATGTTTACAAATTAAAGAAGGCCTTGAATGGTCTTAAGCAAGCACCCAGAGCATGGTATTCAAGGATAGATTCATATCTACAAAAAAAAAGGTTTTCTAAGAAGTCATTCAGATCCAAATATTTATATTAGAAGCTCAGCTAAGGATATTTTTATCTTAGTTCTCTATGTTGATGATCTTATCTATACTAGAAACAATTCAACTTTAATTGTAGAGTTTAGAGAAGCCATGATTATTGAATTTCAAATGACCAATTTGGGGAAAATGTACCACTTTCTTGGTATAGAAGTATGGGAAAACAAAGATGAAATATTCACCTCTCAAAGAAAATATGCATCAGATATCCTACAAAAGTTTTAGATGAAGAATTGCAAACCAGTTGCAACACCTATTGAAGTTGGACTTAAGTTGTCTAGCTTAGATGTGTCATATCTAATTGACCCCACTCTATTTAGAAAATTGATTGGAAGTTTGATCTACTTAACTAATACTTGAACAAATATCACATATGTAGTGAGATTGGTATCTAGGTTCATGTTAGAGCCTACAAAAACACATTGGAGTACAACTAAGAGGATTATTATATATGTCAAAGGGACATTGATTTATGGTCTCAAATTTTAGCATTTAGAGGATAGCAAGTTGGTTGGTTATATAGATTCAGATTAGGCAAGCTCAAAAAATGACCAAAAGTCTACTTATGGTTATGCTTTTAGTCTTGGTTCAACAATATTTTCTTGGAAGTCCAAGAAACAACCAACTGTCTCACTTTCTATAGCAGAGGCTGAGTATAAAGCTGCAACAAAAGTAGCTTGCCAAACTATGTGGTTGAGAAGAATACTAGAGGATTTACCCCAAATACAAAATGGACCTTCATTGTTGTATTGTGAGAAAAAGAGTGCTATACAAATGGTAAAGAATATAGTATTTCATAGTAGGGCCAAACATATTGAGATTCAAAATCATTATATTAGAGAATTGGTTCAACAGGGATTGATTGAGATTGTGTACTATAGTACAAAAGATCATTTAGAAGATATTTGCATGAAGTCTCTAGCTTGTGAATGGTTCTAGAAACTTAGAGATCTACTTCAATTTCCTCCCAATGGTCATTATGGGGGAGAATGACAACAATAATGCCCATTGGAAAAATCTTTCTTGACTTTAGTGTCTATTATAAATAATGTTGTGCAAAGTAAATATTGTAGTTGAGTTACCGGTGAATATGGTTGTGTGACATAATGTAAGCTCTATTTTGGATCTCTATATAATAGATTCTCGACTTCTTATTTCATTAAGGAAATTTGGTGCTTTTGTGTAATTGCTTGTGTTGCGATCAACAGATCACCATTGTTGTATTATTTTTCCTTCAACTGTGACTATTAAAGAATGAATGTAAAATGTGGAGGAAACCCCAATTTCAACAAAAAAAGCTACAAATATATAATGTGATAATGAGGTTATCGTTTGTATAAATTATTGCATTGCATAGTGCATAGAATTTATCATATATGGATATTTTATCAAATTTTGACCCTCCTATTTATATTATGGTATATTATCAAGCATTAAAATTTAAAGAGTATGATGAATGTAGGAAAATTCATTTGTATATAGTTAGATCTATGAATGATAGATGCTAGAACGGTTTTGAAAGATGAAAGTATATAGGAATTTATAGCTATAATTAATAAATGGGTGTTTAGTTCATTTAAGTTTTAACAATATAAAAATCTTCAGTTATGTTACCAAAAACCTGAAAATGAAAATATTAGGAAATCAATAGAGTTCAAGTCAAAAGCACAAAGAATGCCATTCTAGCTTAAGGAATAAGACAAGTTAAGAGGAGGCTATTGGAGGTTATTCAGTGCTTTGCAGAGAACACCATTCAAGCTTAAGGAAGAAGGCAAGTTTAGAGGAAGCTATCTAAGGTTATTCAGTATTTTCAAAGAAATCCAGTATTGTAGTTTGCACTACCTATCATACAACAACCAAGAACAATGGATTTGAAAACATTCACATCTGACATGAACCTATATTATATGATGGGTCTACAAATGGTAAGATGCGTGACCAAACTTACATAAAAAATTGGGAAGCTTTGCTAATCATTAATCATAAATTTATATGCAAAAGTTTAGAGAAATGGTTGATGATGGCATTAGAACTAAGAATAGTAAGAAGAAAAATAAAAAGGATAACACACTACTTTAGAATCTCAGATAAATTAAATTAAGTTTGTAGATGGCTATATGGCTATAAGAATTCTCTAAATCCTTGATTCTTATATATGGCTATAAGCATGTTCATATTTCAGGAATTATTTTTTTAAGAAATATATAAGAATCAAGGATTTAGAGAATGTTCAATGGTATTAAAAGTAAAAGAAGATATGATCCATATATTTGAAAGATTTAAAACTTTTGCTCTAACACCATATTGATCGACTCAGAAAATAAAAATAACAAATTTTCTCATTGAGTGAATAGAAAAGCTGGAAATAATTTATGTATATTCAAGTGTGTAAAAGGAAACTATTACAACACATATATAAGGAAACTTAACTAAAACATGTAAAACTCATTCAAGCTCCTTGCATGGTACAAGTAAACTAAACATAGTTAAATGTAGTAATCCTAAACAAGATACTCTAGAAAGGTTAAGTGATCATGCAATATCAACATGTAATGATCATACTAAATATAAACTAAAAATATAACTATCTACTTCTATCACTAAAGACATTTCATGCTGTGGTTTATTAACTAAAAATAAAATTGAAGAAAAATGTGATAGAACTAGAGATGACTGAAGTACAATCTTGTGAATGCATGACAAAAATTATTTCTTCAATCTCCCCCTACATGAACAACGAGAATGAGCCCCAATCGGTTCCTTAAAACAATGAAACTAGCTATAGGTAGTGTTTTGGTAAAAATATTAGTTGATTTCTAAGCTATAGGGAAAAATTGTAATTCCACTGTCACATCTTGAACTAAATCTTAGATTAAGTGATGTTGAATCTCAATGTACTTTGATCTAGCATGAAACACTAGATTTTTGGTCATTGCTATGGTATTGTTGTTGTCACAGTAAATAGTGGTTGGATGTTCCTAAACTAATTGTAAATATTCCAAAGTACTTTAAATCCATATGACTTAACAACTAGCTGTTGTTGCAATATATATTGTACTTTTGATGAAGAGAGAGCCATAGTTTCCTGCTTTTTACTACTCCATGAGACAAATCCATAACCAATGAGAAAATATAACAAGATGTTGATTTTCTATCATCCATTGAACCAACCCAATAAAAATATGTGTAACCAACTAGCTCAAACTTATGTATGGGAGAATATTGAATTCCAAAATTGTGTGTACCACTCACATACCTTAAGATTCTTTTTGTGGCATGCCAATGAGATTCATTTGGATCTTGTATGAACTGAGAGATGAGGCTCATAGTATACATAATATCAGGTATTGTTGTAGTGAGGTACATGAGGCTCCCAACCAAACTTCTATATAAAGTAGCATCCACTTTGGAAGTTGCATCTTCCTTCGTTAATTTTTCACCAAGGGCTATAGGAGTTACAATGCCAATGCATGACATCATTCTAGACCACTTCAATAAATCAGCCACATACTTGGTTTAGGAAATAGATATACCTTCATATTGTTGTTGCACCTCCACTCCAAGAAAATAATGCATGAGTCCTAGATGTGACATCTCAAATTCTTGTTTCATTTCTACTTTAAATTTCTCCATGAGAGATGGGCTATTACTTGTATAAATGAGATCATCAATATAAAGGAAAAAAAATGAGAATATCATTACTAATACATTGGATATATAGTGTTGGCTTGAAGGGACTTCAAATGAATCCCTTCTTCATGAAATAACTGTCAATCTTTGCATACCAGGCATGAGGTGCTTGCTTCAACCTATAGAGAGCTTTTTTAAAATTGTAAACCAAATATTGTTTTCCTTGAATTTCTTAACCAATATGTTGTTCCACATAGAATTCCTCATCAATATAACCATTTAGGAAGGTTGATTTTACATTCATTTGATAGACTAGCCACTTGTGTTGTGCAACAGTAGCTAATTTAAGCCTTATTGTATCAAATCTTGCAATTGGAGTGAATGTCTTTAAATAATCTATTCTAGGTGTTTGTGCAAATCCCTTGGAAACTAATCTTTCCTTGTGTCTATTCATGGAACCATAAACATGATATTTCACCTTATAGATTCATTTCACACCAATCACCTATTTTTTTTTAGGAAGTTGCACTAATTCCCATGTATTGTTTTTATCAGTTACATGCATCTCTTCATTCATAGCATCAATCCATACTTGTTCTTTCATGAATTATTCATACACAAAAGGTTGAACTTGAATGGTACCAAATAAAGTAAAATTGGCAATTGGATTCACATTAGAACTCCTTTGATAAATTTCATTTAAAAATTTGTACCTTTTGTGAGGAACTTGGACTTGATTGTGGACTGGAACTATCACTTGAAGAGGAACTTGGAGAAATTGATGAGATTGGGCTTGAACTTCTACTTGAGCTTGTGAGGAGAGGAAGAACTTGATCATCTTTAAAACCCATGATTATTGGTGTAGTTTGTTGAACTACTTTTTTCCATTTCCATACTCCCCCTTCATCAAAAATAACATCCTGACTAACCATTTCTTTGTGTTAGGGTTATAGAATTTATACCCTTTTGTGGAATCAGAATAGCCCATAAAGATACAAAGTTACAATTTTGCATCCAACTTCTTCTACTTCTCAACTAGGACATGAACATATGTGGGGCAACCAAATACACAAAAGTGAGTTGGTGATGGCTTGTGTCCTCTCTAGGCTTCCTTTGGAGTGATATTCTGAAGCAATTTTGTTGGGCTTAGATTCAAAATATAAACCATGGTTGCTACTACAACTCCCCAATAGCAATTAGGAAGGTTTTTGGACTCCATCATGCTTCATCCCATCTCCGTAATGGTATGGTTCTTCCTTTCTATAATACCATTTTGTTGGGGAGTATAAGCTGCCATGAATCATCTCTGGATACCATGTGTATTACAAAAATCAGCAAACTCTTTAGAAGTGAATTTTCCCCCTCTATTTGTTCTGAGTATTTTCAAAGAATATTCTCTTTATTTCTTTGCCATAGCCTTAAAGTGATTGAAGCATTCAAATGCCTCATATTTCTGCTTATGAAAATAAACCCATGTGTGGCATGAGAAATCATCAATAAATTTCAAAAAGTAAATATTCTTACCCAATGATTCATCTTGCATGTCACCACAAATGTCACTATGCACAAGCTCTAGAAGAAACTTTTCCCTCCATGATTTGTTCACCAAAAAATTTTCTTGATGTTGCTTGCCAAGTTCATGCCCTGAAAAAACTTCTTCTTCTTTTTCCTAAATTACAACAAGTCCTCTCGCCATGTCTTTCTTATGAAGTAAACTCAATCCTTGAAAATTCAAATGGCAATACCATTGATTCCATAACCACAAATCATTTGTGGTTGCCTTGAGGGAACACATCTTAGTGGATGCCAATGTGAGAGGAAATAACTTATTCTCTATCATACAAGCCTTTGCTACAAAATGATGGTTAGTCGATTTATCAAATCCTTTGTAGCAATTATCTTCAAACACAACTTTATAATTTTTTGCTACAAGCTGCCCAATACTTAAGCTATTGTGCTATAACTTGGGCACATGCAAAGTTTCATGAATAAATGTAGTGTCTCCTTGCTTAGTTTTGGCTACAAGGGACCTTTTCCCATTACTTCAACCTCTTTATCATCACCAAATTTTACTTGACTCCTTAGAGATTCATCTAATTTGATAAAAAATATCAGATTTACCTGTCATGTGATTTGAGCAATTGCTATCCAAAAACAAAACATCTTTCTGAGGTTCTTTTTCCAAATTGCAAGTGAAGAATGTAGAGTGTTTTGCTTCTTCAAAAGACTCTTCAGTATAGTTGACTCTTGACTTATTCAAGTTAGATTTTTTCTTTCTACATCTAGATTCATAGTGACCATTCCTTTCACAATATCGACACTAGATGTGTCTATGATCCACAAAAATTCTTCCTCTTCCTCTTCCAATGTCATGTCCTCTAGATGTAGAAGACTCCCTTTGAGATTTGTTTGATTAAGAAGGGGTTGTAGATTTTTCTTCAATTCTTGCAATAGACTGGAAGGCTTGAACTAGGTTCTCTATAGAATGTTGCATACATTCTTCATGAGATTGCAAAGAACCTATCAACTCTATTACTTTGAATGAGGTTAGATCTTTACTTTCTTCAACGGAAATCAGCCCTGGAACAAAATTTGGAGGAAGGGATCTCAAAAAATTTTGTACAATTTTTTTTCTCTATATAACACTTTCCCCTTGAGTGTTAAGATGATTCACAATACTTTAAGCTTGTGTAATAAAATCTTGAATAGACTCAACTTCCATCCTCAAATTTTAAAGGTTTGAAGTCTTACCAATCTTATTTTATCAGATCATTGGTATACAGTTTGTAGGGCCTCCCATGAATCCTTTGAATTTTCATACTAGATATACAGGGAAAAATTGACATATCCAATGTAAATTGGATGGAAAATAGAGCTGAATTGTCCTTTTTTTCCTCTTTCAACTAAGTTCATTGATTTACAATTAAAGCACTTAACACATTTATATCTGCAGGTTTTGTGTATCCTCCTACTAATTCCCATAGATCTTAGGATAATAGTAGGGTCTTAATCTTTATACTACAATGGTCATAGTTGTCTCTAATAAATAGCAGAAGCTGAAATGGAAAATTACCAGAATTTTCCATTTTAATATTTCTTGGAGAGAACCATTAACCTGTAGCTACTCACAAAAAAAACAAAAAAATTGCAACCTGCTCTGATACCAATTGAAATATTTAAAACTAATGCTCTAACACCATACTAATCAACTTAGAAAATAAAAATAACAAATCTACTCATTGAGCAAATAGAAAAGCTGAAAATAATTTATGTATATTCAACTATGTAAAAGGAAACTATTGCAACGTGTATATAAAGAAGTAACTAAAACATGTAAAACCCATGCAAGCTGCTTGCATGGTACGATTAAACTAAACATAGTTAACTGTAGTAATCCTAAACAAAAAAATCTAGAAAGGTTGAGTGATCATGTGATATCAACATGCAATGATCATGCTAAATATAAACTAAAAATATAAGTAGACTTTATCCCTAAAGACACTACATGCTATAGTTTATTAACTAAAAATAAAATTGAAGAAAACTATAGTGGAACTAGAGATGATTGAAGTGAATGCATGACAAAAAAACATGTCTTCAATATTTCCTTGTCCTATTGAGGAGTCTCAATGTTTATTGATATTATCCTCCCTCATAATGAATAAGCCCACATCTCAGAGACCTAAGGACTGAAGTATTAGGTCATAAGGATATAGATAAGGAATGAAGATCCTAATGGAGAGAAGATATTGAATGAAACAAACCCTCCATTAAAATCTAATTGTAGTCTACATAAAACAAGACCTTTCAATAATTCAAGACTGGAGGATTTTTTACCTCTTACAAAACCCTTTTAGACAAAATAAAGTTGTTTCCATATACAATTTTTTTTTCCCTTTCACAGTACTCTTGGATTTTCTTTAGTTTTAGATTTTTAGTACTCCTTGTAGGATCATTTTTTTCGCATGTTGCTTCCTCCATGCAATTTTCCCCTAAAATTTTTTGAGCTTAGCATTTTAACAAATTATGTCCTAAATATAGATGATACAATCCAAAACTCAAGATGCATATTCCAAATGAAGGGGCTAAGAACGAAGAAATAATCAAGAGTCATTCCCAAGTACAAAATACCCTAAGTACCCTCAATTGATTCAAGGTTTAAAGCATCTTTAAAACATTAATAAAGCACCTAGATACTGGAAAATAAAAAACCATAGAGAAGTAAAAAAAATTGGACACAACTGCTAATGCGAATTCCCTCTAAACAAAATATAGGAAATAAGAGAGTTTGACTTCTAAATTCAATTGGGCTACTTTTAGGGAGGAGGTCTATTCCAAATATGGGTGGGTATTTATTTGTGGGTTTGAGAAAATGGTAAATCTTGAATAATCATATTATAGAAACTTTTGTGTATGGATATGAATGATCATTATCAGGAATGCAAAAGACAGCTTGCGAAGATTTATCTATCAGCAAGCATGCATTAAACTGCCTCTTTTCCTCTCAAAATAAATAATCTTTTTCACGTCTATGCTACATTATATTCATGTATTTGATTCTTCTGAAAAAATGAACCCTCATAATAAAAAAAACCTAATAAGATTCACCCAAGATTTACCATACTAAGGAAAAGAAACAATTAAATTTCAATATAATTACTACCAATTACATCGATGTAAAAAAAAAAAAAAGGGTAGTTCAAGAAGTACTCTCTATGAGCCAGTAGGTATTTATTCCTCTACATAAGAATAATATGACAATAAAACATAGAATAGTCTCTTAATAAGGCACTCTCTCTATTTGTAAACAATGTCTAAATGCTAAGGCTTTTTCGATAGCAACGTTTCCACAGTTCAAAGTGTTCAGGAAATTACAATCTTCCCATAATAGTGATTGAACACCAAAGACGTTAAGGCTGTTTTGATAGCAACATTTCCATAGTTCAAAGTCTTGGAAAGTGTAGTATTCTGAGAATAGTTATCGAACACCAAAGACGAAACATGTTTCAAGATGGCGAGGAGCAGTGTTGATGAATTTGTCAAGCAACGCTTCTTTGCCTTGATCTAAGCTTGGGCTATGCCAATGGAAGATTATCCTCACATGCTCTACTCCTCTCAGCAATGCATCCCATGCATTTACGTCAACAACCTTATCAAACTCCTTCTCTGCCACACCATCCAACAACACCACAATAGGAGCACGATGGAGTTCTCTCAACAGGGAAAATGCACCCAGAAAAATAGGGCCCACAGGTTCGCGCATGTTGCTGGAATTGCCAAGAAAGGCGAGAGTTTTGATTGAGGGCATGGCCTTCAGCAATTCCATATACGCTTTCATGCACCCTCTTGCATCAAAGGTAACATGTGCCAAAGTGACTTTGGGTAGCCTTGATCCTATAATTCTCAGCTTTGCTTCGCCTATCCTATGCTTCTGTTGTGTGAGGTCATGCCATCCAAAAAAGGAAAAGAAGGAAAAATCTAATTCCAGTGGGGAGCTCAGTGTTGCATACATGTCCAACTCCTCATTTCCAAATTTGAAGTGAAATATGGCATGCTTCAGGTGGGGGCAGGCCTGCAGAAAGGCTATGTGGACACATGGCGGGTTGAATAGGGAATAGGAAAGGAAAGAAAAGGTCCTTTTATAGTCCACAATACCAGGCGGTCTATTTTTGGGTCTATAGATGGCTTACAGTATATGAGACTCCTCGTTCTCCCAATATGAGAGAGGAACCTAACTCATGCTCCACAATACGAGGTGTACATAGGAGGTGTACATACCTCTCTCTCAAGATTACAAGTTCTCCACCATTAGGCCAACTCAGGTGTTCTCCACCAATATGAGGTGTACATAGGAGGTGTACATACCTTACCCCCTATAGGATTTGAACTTGTGACCTCTCTCTGAATAGTGCCAATAATATTCTAGCCTAGGACAGTTTCTCCCCACAATGTCTAATGTCACCAAGGCCTTGTGCTCTCCTCCTCTCACATACTCTAGTTATGAGTCCACTTCCAGCTGTTGTAGCTGCTGCTGAGATGAAAGAAACTTGTGGAGGAAGTAACCATGTGCAAGGATGTCCACCATGTGCAGTGTGCCTGCATAGAGGTTGATTTCTGGGTGGGTGGAAAAGGAAAAGTATCCCAGAATGGCGTCCACTATTTCCTCATAATATTTATGGTGGCTGTGAACATCATAGTAGAAACGGAGGCTCACGAGGCGACTGCATGAGAAGTCATTGATGAGGCGTTTGCAGATGGATGTTGTCATGCTTTTGAAACACGACAAGTCCACCCTACGACACTGCTAGTATAAATATTTGGCCTGGGATGCCACACCCCTGCAACACGATATCAAGTTTGCAACATCTTTCAATGATAGTTTTTCCCCTATTTTAATTATTATCTCATTCGGCAACTCTGCCAACTTCATACCAGTATGCCTTGACCTTCTCCTTCCTTCTCTCAATTTGCTCATCCTGAACAAAACATGAATAAAATCATTCATGTTGATTTCAAGCTTCAGAATCATATTACACAATTTATGAAATTTACAATTTAAATTTGAGAGAACGCCTGCAGAGCAAGTCTTAATTCATGGATGGACTTAAACAACGCACATTAAGCGTCGTGTGCGCTCCTCTTTATAGAAATTTATATTATAATATTATATATATATATATTGATAGTTAGAAATTTATCATCATGATAATTCACAGGGCAAAAAATTAATTGCATAAATTTTTGGCCATTAATTTTCCCTAGCAGTGAATTTTCCTGTGGTGAATTATTGACAGTAAATTTTTCATCAGTTAATTGCTGGCAGTGAATTTTCCTAGAGCCATCATTTATAGTGTTTGAGTCAACATCCTTAGGCCATCACAATACACACACTACAACAGCCTTAGGCCATCCCAATAGATACACTTCCTGCACCTTTCTTTCTTCATTTACTTCTATCCCCACTCTTAGCTACTATCCAAAAGAGTTACAATTGTAGACTACTTAGACCCACCCCAAACTACCTACATACACATACTAACAGACCCATTTCATAGATTTTGATTACAAACCAAAAACCAAAAAGGAAACTTCACCGGCTACTTAGAGTTTTCATTAACATTTATATAATAAAAATAAAAAAATATAATATTTTATACAAAAATATGATTTGATCATTTAAGAGAAACAAAGATGGTTGGTTGCATCACAGAAATATATTACAAAAAGGTCTTACATAACACAGTTAAAGAAAAAAAGAAGGAGAAACAAAGTTGCAATTGAGGGGGCCCACACTAAGCATCAATGCTTAGTGTATGTTGTTTAAGCCTACTCTTAATTTAGGGCTTTTCCTATTTCTTAGAACAATGTTTTTGGAATATATATATCAGTAAATAGAGTAAATTTAATCCATGGAAAAAGAGAAAGTGCTTACTTGTGAGATGATTTAGTTCTTGAAATTTGACTAAGTTCAACACTTGTTACTTGCCTGATGCTTTATTTTCAAGCATGCGAATGATCACAAAATATAGAATAAGGATAAAATTCAGGTGAAAGGAATGAATGATGCAGGAGCATCCATGGTCAAAGGGATATCTTCATCAATTTTAATTTTGATTTTCCTATGGTTTGATAATTATTTAGTTGGAGAAATAAATTAAAATATTAGGCCAAAAATTGTAATAAATAATTGGTCTTTTATTTTAATATTGCTAAATTTTCGAGTGGAGATTGTCTAGGTGGTAGTGTTGAACTTGAGCTTTAAAAAAAAGTAATCTTGGAATGGATTTTTTTGGCGAGTTACAAATTTTTAAAAATCAATTAAATCCTCATAAATTGTAATAATCAAGATCTTGCATGCCCAAGTTGAGTTAGTTTTCTAATTGGGTCCCTATTTTCTAGGAGTTGGAATCTTGCATGTTGTTGCATGTCTAAAGTCGTATCTATGAGACTCAGTTTTAGTAAAATGGGTATAACTTTCTCATATGGTAATGAAATTAAGAATTTCAAAATGATTTGGGAAGCTGAAAAGAAGGGGCACCAAACCCAGAAATTGTTTGAGGAGTTTCAAAACAAAGACAAATCGTTGATAGGCAGAGAGTGACGGGTTTTCTTGGTGGTTTTGTGGAGGTTGTTTTGAGAAACTAATGGCGGTTTCTTCTCACACAACTTCTATGTATTGATGCTACTTATTTGGAGAAGGGGGATTTGGAGAGTTGGTGGTTGCATATCCAGATATTGTCGTATGTGAGCATATGAGCTCCATGATTGTGTAATTCAAATTCATATTTAAAATCAATATATATGTTGCATATTTCTCTTCCATATTTGTTGTTAATGTTTATTTGCAGCCTTCTTACGTAGTGGTTAATGTGTGTGGTTTTAGATTTGAAAGGGGTGAGTTTTATCCCCCCCTGCTTCAGTGGTATCAAAGCAGAAGTTCCTGAGTCTGTAACAGAGCGCCGAATGTGAGGCAGTTGCAGCAGGACTTGTGAGTGTGGGTTGAAGCTAGTAGATCTTGAGAGTCAAGATCTTGTAAACAGATCACCGAATGTGAGGTAGTTTACATGTGAAGAACCTGAGGGTTTTAAAAAAAAATTGTGTTGTTGAGGATTTGAGAAGCGTAGAAAATGGAAAGGAGAAAGGGAATTATCATTAGATGGATTCTAAGGATTCCTAGACTAGGGGTAATAAAAAGGAGATTCGGAGAAAGAGCAATGATAAAGTTGCAACAAATAAATGAATTGAGGGATGAGATTGAAAGGAGGAAACAAGAGGAGAGAAGAATTGAAGATAAGTTTTATCTTTCTAATAATGTTTTGACTGCAGGAAAGAAAGAAGAAGTAATAGAATGTCACACATGCGACATTGAGGAGAAAGAAGAGTATGAGCATGAAGAGATTGATGAACCTGAAGAGGGATGTTTATTGGAAGACATGGAGAATGAGACTACAGTGATTGTAGCAGTAGAAGATAGTTCTTTAAAGAACACCTATGAAGTTGAAAAGGATGATTTACTCATTTAGATTGAAAGGGAATGGGATCAAATTATTGCAAGGGAAGAAAAAGTTGCAGCAGTGGAAGATATAGAGGTAAAATTTATTTTTGATAAATATTTTTGTGAAGATGAATGTGATTATGATGAAGTTGCAGCTGAAGAGTGTCCTTTGAAGGACATAAGAGAAATTAAAGGAGGTGATTTATTGATGCAAATGGCAGTAATTGAAAGAGAGTGGGATGAGCTAATCTCAGGTGAGACGAAGGTTGTAGTAGAATGTGAGGTAAAATCATATTTTGATGTTTTCTTTGATGAAGAATTTGTTGCAGCAATAGATCAATTTGAAAAAGTTGAATTTGAAGAGTGTAGAGTGAAGGTAAATGGAAAATTTTCTAGTAAATATTTGTTAAAGAATAGTGGACATGAAGATGTTCTGATTTGTTAATATGATTCCTTGTTAGGAGGAATAGAAAATGAGTCTCTTGATAATGTTACTAATGTTGTTTTGGGTAAAAGAAATCAGATTGCAGTGATGTGTTGTACATAAGGCATTGAAATAATAAAATTTCATGAAGAAGACATGGTGGAAAGAGTGGGAGAAATTAAACCAGCAATAGAGGGTAGAGGAGTAAAGATGAAAGAGGATAATGTTGTGAAGTTGCAAAAATTGGTAAACAAAGAAATAACAGTGGACAAAGAAGAGAGGTGGATCCAAGACAAGCACAGGTTCTATAAATATTTCTGCTCATGAAATATTTCTTTTCTACCGTGGGTGTCTGATGCAGGAGCATCCATGGTCAAAGGGATATCTTCATCAATTTTAATTTTGATTTTCCTATGGTTTGATAATTATTTAGTTGGAGAAATAAATTAAAATATTAGGCCAAAAATTGTAATAAATAAATGGTATTTTAATTTAATATTTCTAAATTTTCGAGTGGAGATTGTCTAGGTGGCAGTGTTGAACTTGAGCTTTAAAAAAAAACAATCTTGGAATGGATTTTTTTGGGGAGTTACAAATTTTTAAAAATCAATTAAATCCTCATAAATTGTAATAATCAAGATCTTGCATGCCCAAGTTGAGTTACTTTTCTAATTGGGTCCCTATTTTCTAGGAGTTGGAATCTTGCATGTTGTTGCATGTCTAAAGTCGTATCTATGAGACCCAGTTTTAGTAAAATGGGTATAACTTTCTCATATAGTAACGAAATTAAGAATTTAAAAATGATTTGGAAAGCTGAAAAGAAGGGGCACCAAACCCAGAAATTGTTTGAGGAGTTTCAGAAAAAAGATAGATCGTTGATAGGCAGAGAGTGACGGGTTTTCTTGGTGGTTTTGTGGAGGTTGTTTTGAGAAACTAATGGCGGTTTCTTCTCACACAACTTCTATGTATTGATGCTACTTATTTGGAGAAGGGGGATTTGGAGAGTTGGTGGTTGCATATCCAGATATTGTCGTATGTGAGCATATGAGCTCCATGATTGTGTAATTCAAATTCAGATTTGAAATCAATATATATGTTGCATATTTCTCTTCCATATTTGTTGTTAATGTTTATTTGCAGCCTTCTTGCGTAGTGGTTAATGTGTGTGGTTTTAGATTTGAAAGGGGTGAGTTTTATCCCCCTGCTTCAATGAATCAATGGTATCAAACTACCAAATACATAAAACGTAAACTCTAAAGATCCCGATTCAACAATGAAGCACAAATGAACATAGAAACATAAAATAACAAAGAAATAATACCATAATTCCTATGCCATGGTTGAATTTCCTTCATTTCTCTTCTCCATTTTTCTTTAGATGCTAGTTTTCCCTCAAATTTGTAGTATGCAAGAATATCAAACATAGTGGTTGTAATTAGTCAAGTATTATGAAAATGAAAGGGATGGGTCTATTTTATAAAAAACCAAATTTGAATGAAGGGTCAAGATTAAATGATGGAAATCAATGGATGAGATTGCTTTGAGAAGAAAGAAAATAAGGTTAGGGCTAAAATAGGGTTTAATTAAGGATGGACGGTGGAGATTAAAAGTTAATAAAACCTTATCAAGGTTGAGATGTGAGATAAGATTTGGCACTGATAGAGAGGTAGTTGGAATAAATTAAATGGCATCAGAAAATTCACCATCAGTTAGAAAATTCATGGCCAACAATTCATAGTAGAAAAATTCACCATCATGACAAATTCATCACAAGGAAAATTCACCACCACAATTCACCACCACAAAAACAAACTTTTAATGTGATGAATGTGGTAGTGAATTGAACCAACTTAATGTGATGAATTGTTGAAAGTGAATTTTCCTAGAGCCATTTAATTTAGGAGAGATAGTGAATAATTAAATAATAAAAGCAATTATTTAATTATAGAAGAAGAGAGAAAAGTTGACTTTTTAATTAAAATAATTGGAAACAATTATTTAATTAGAAAGTGTAAGAAAAAACAAATTAGTAAATAATTACTAGTGGAAGGGAAATAATTATTTAATTATAATAGAAAAATTTGAATAAATAATTAAACAAATAGAAGTTTATTTAATTATACACTAAAAGGATTAATCACTAACGTAAGTAAATAACTATTAATTTATTTAATTAATCAAAAAAATATTAATTAATTAAATAATGAGAATTATTTAATTAATACAAAAAAGATTTTAGAGAATAATTAAATAATAAAAACAAATTATCTTGCATATTTTATAAACAAGATTTTAGAGAATATTTTATTATTTTAAATAATAATAATAGATTGAATGTATCGTGACCATCAAACTCAATATTGAGGGTATTAAATATATACTATAACTGAATTATATCCATAGTTATTAGTTTTTTTCCCAATCTTACAAGCCTTTCAAATATTGCCCAATACATGCAATCCTACTTTTCAAGTTCTAAATATATAGATAAATTATTAATAAATTGCTTTGATAAATTATAACTTACTGAATATATATTTAAATGTATTTTTTATTAAGATTGTAGAAATATTATTAGATATAAAAAATATATATATATTTATAATTTTTTAAATAAACAAAATAAAATAATTTTTAACTAAAAAAATTATATTAATAAAAATGGTTATTCTAATATAAAATTAGGTAATAAAAAATAATAATAAATGTTTCAATAAATATTAAAACAAAACAATTCTTTAAATAAATAATACAAATAAAATTAATAATTTTTTTAATGTAAAATAAAATAATTTTTTGTGAATAGAATATTTTTTAAATAAATAAAATTAGTCAAATATTTAAAATAATAATTTTCTTTAAAAAATATAAAATTATAATAAATAAAATAAAAAATATATTCATGTGGTCCAATTTGTTTCTATATACGTGGAGATAAAATAGAAGGAAGGAAATATTATTATATTTATTAACAAACTAAAATTTTAAAGTTAAAATTAAAAACTTAAAAGTAAATCAAAATTCATTATAATTTATTTAGTATTTTTAATTTTAAAACTTAAATTAGTTAATTTTAATATATATTTTTATTTTTCGGGTAAATTAATTTGAATAAAATAAAATAAAATAAAAAAAGAAATGATGAAGTGTTTGAATTTTTATAATTGTTTAATTCATTTCACAAAAACAATTACTTTCTTAAAATCTTTATGAATTTGCTATTTGTGTTAGAATAGATCCACACATCAACATATAACTGGCCAAGTTCTCTAAATTATAACTAAGTCATCCTACAAGGTGTGAACATTAAATCTTTTTTTTTTTCAAGCCATGACCATAGTTAACCATTAGTCAATTCAAAATAATCAAATCTAAGATTCCTATGAAATAATTGGCCATGCTAAAATATGCAAGCTCAATAGATCAAAGATAATTAAATGTAAGAACATAAAAACATGACCAAACCCTATCCCATAGTGGATTGGTGGATAATTAAATGTAAGCACATAAAAACATGACCAAACCCTATCCCATAGTGGATTGGTGCTTTTATGAAAAGAAGCCCTTTCCCAACCCTTGATAAGCTCTTCATTGATAAAAAGATGTAAGAAGATAACCAAGTGCAAGATAAATGTGTATCAAGTTACCTATGATTCTAGAGGATTAAATCAATGGAGATGATCTCTATTTGTAGGATAGAATGATAGAAGAAGGCCAAACATGGAGGATGTGGGATTAAAGATCCACCAATGAGAAGAGGCCACTTGTCACCTTTGTGATAGGTTGAGGAATGTGCAAGTTTTGGCCAATGTGTCAAAGAGGGGGAGATTCAAATTTGAATTTGTGAATTAAATGTTGAGAGGGGGACATGTAAGACATAAGTTATTACAATGTTAGAAGGGACAAGTCAACTTGCCCTCATATTCAAACTTGGAGAATATTCTAAAAAAGGTGCTTTGTTGAGGGAAAATGATTTTATAAATGAATTAAAATGATTTATTGGTGAAAGTGGGAAAAGCTAGAGGATGTGATGAGTGGTTAGGTTAGTTTAAGTAGGATTAGATTAGCTTAGATGATATTTAAGATGCTTTGACCCATTTGACTTGAATATTTTGATTTATTTAAATCAAGAGGGAGAAATATGAATTTTGAGACTTAATTAAATAAAGTCTTGATTTATTTAATCAAAGAGGGAATGATAGGCTTAAAGTAAATAAAGTTAATTTATTCAAGTTAAGTGGATAATCTTTAGAGATTGAATTAAATGAGCATGTTTTCATAATGAATGGATTTAATGAACTTGATTAATTTAATGAGCAGATGAATGCGAACTTGGTTTACTTGATGAATGGACCTAATTAAATGCATGATGCTAATTTTGCATGTCTACATTTTCCCCCTCTTTGAAGCAATGTACTTGCTGCATTGGTTCAAAGAATAAACTTTCCACGATCAAAATTCAATTTTTTTTCCGAATGCCCCAACAGAAAGAAGTACACTAGTACATTGCCCCCTCGAGAGATCGAGTGAAAAGATTCAATTTGAGGGTTGATCTCATGATTAATATGTTCAAAATGGATGGTTATGGATGATGATGCAAATGAGATAGTTTTAAGATGCTCAAAATAACAAATCTATATTATGATGATGAACATGGATGTGGGATGATATGCAGAATGTTGATGGTTTGTGGATGCAAGATGGATGAACTGGTGATGATGATTAACTATTCATGACATGATGTTAATGTGGAAACGAAGAAATTAGATGATGACAAGAGGATCCAACAAGACAACTTTATGAGATATGATGATGAGAAATGGTGATGAAAAATGGATGATTTTCTTATCAAGGATTGGGATTTTAAAAGGGTCACTTACCTTATATTTGATAACATGCATAAGCACGATGCATCAAGGTATAAAGGATGAGGATGGCATTATACTTAGTGCAATGGACTTTGAATTGAAAAATAGATAGGAGTATTCTTGTTCACACCTGACATATGGAAACCTTGCTAGGATGCATTTTAGAAGTTTCAAACATCTCAGACCCAAACACAAAAAGGTATAATCAATCAATGCAATAGTCAACAAGTTGTCCAAAACATTCTCTATACATATCTAACAAAGCAAGTATTTTCCAAGTTATTTTACAAGAACATCCAACAAGCACAATAGACAAAAGGTAATGATCATTGCCCCAATCCTATTTCTCTAAATCCTCTATTTGGATATCATCGAGAAGTCCTTGGAATGAGCATAATAAGATAAGTAAAAAGACAAAGATGACGCAGACAAACAAGTTGATGTTCTTCAATACTGTTAACCAAAAGCGAAATGTGTTTTTAAGGATAGGAATCGAAACTATTTCCAAAAGATAATGCCCATTGTAGGAAGGATGCATCCTTGGACATTTTAGTGGATGGTGACACGTCATTTCGTTTATCCATTGTGTTATTTCTAATAAATAATGCCCCTTGTAGGAAGGATACATCCTAAGACATGATGTTATCAGATGATTGATATGGGACTAATTGGATGATGGAAAATTGACACAAAGAATTGACCAACTTGTTTACATAATAACTTAAACCTGAGACTTGATGTTTTAGAGTTTTACTTTTAACTTGGTAGACTTGTTTCTAACTGTTTCACCAAAGGTTGAGGATGACGATTAGTTTATTATTGATGGTGTTATTGCAAGTGAAAGCAAGATAAAACAGATGGATTTTTTCAAATATTTGGATTTTTTTTTTAATGTTTTGCAATGTTTTGAGGCTGTTTTTGGTATTTTTTGAGATTCCCAAATGTTTTGATTTTTTCTGAGATTTTATGAATGTTTGTTGATTTTTCTGCCATTTTTGGATGTTTTTGGATTTTTGAGTTTTTTGATTTTTTTTGTGGTTTTGATGTCTCAGGGGCTGATCACAAATTATCCTTGACTATGTTTAAGCTCAGAGATGATGTAGTTGGTATTTTTTGAGATTCCCAAATGTTTTTATTTTTTCTGAGATTTTATGAATGTTTGTTGATTTTGCTGCGATTTTTGGATGTTTTTTAATTTTTGAGTTTTTTGATTTTTTTTGTGATTTTGATGTCTTAGGGGCTGATCACAGATTATCATTGACTATGTTTAAGCTCAGAGACAATGTAGTTTGAATGCCATGTTTTTGATATTTTTTGTTTTTGACTTGTTTTTGGATTTTGATATGTTTTGAATATTTTTGGATTTTATGATGTTTTTGGATTTTTGAATGATTTTCTAATGTTTTTGGATTTTTACATGAATTTTAAAATTTGGATATGGATGTATCTGGTGCTATTAGTGCTCTATTTTGGGATTCTTTTAAAAACCAAGCTAAGGTTGATTGATCAAATTGATGGATTGATGATGATAACATTGTTGAGGATATACAATAATGTAAGGATAGTGTTAAGCAACACAAGGATTGAGATGTTGATGGGATTGATGATGATAACATTGTCGAGGATACACAACAATACAAGGACTGGTTGATCAGGATTGATGATGATAACATTGTTGAGGATGCACAACAATGCAAGGATACTGTTAAGCAACACAAAGATTGAGATGTTGATGGGATTGATGATGATAAAATTGTCGAGGATACACAACAATGCAAGGATTGATTGATCAGGATTGATGATGATAACATTGTTGAGGATGCACAACAATGCAAGGATAGTGTTAAGAAACACAATGATCGGGAAGGATATCCCAAGATTATGGATTGATCGGACTTGATTGATTAGGATTGTTGAAGCTTGGTTTGGAACAAAAGATGTTTGGATAATTTGATGTGACATTGATGTGCAGATTAGATGTGAGTAATAGTGATTGCTTGGATTGATGTTCGATGAAAGATAAAACTTGATAAGGAACATTTTCTCGTCAAAATATGCCATGGGCTAGTGATTTGGATTTTGGATAAAAAATGCTTTGACCAATTTGGTTTGAATTTTTTTTCAATGTTTAGATCACCACATAAGTTGGAGGATATAGATCAAGATTTTTTCCTGAAGCAAGATGTAAATATCTACCCCTAGTGTCTAGCAATGTATGGAATGTCATGGGTGGATTCTTGGATAAGTGTATGGATGGATGGATAAGATAAGTTTTTCGGATAAAGAATGCTCATCAAATAATGCTTTATGGCTCAGATAACATTGGATATGATAGGATCAATGAAAATGACCCATGTCAAGATGTTACCATAAGCAAGTGTAAAGTGTGCCCCAAACTTTCATCAAGATCAAGATAACTTGGATGATGGATGCAAATGGATGAAAATGGATTGGATCAATCGTTTATGGATGAATGGATTTATTATGGATGATATGGATGGAGTGTTGGATTTATTATGTATGGGATGAGATGCTTTCATTTGAACTGACACACATAGATGCTTGATTCCACACATGATGCCTATTTGCCATTTTTTCATCATGTTCTTTCCCAAAGTGTCACCCATGCGATTTTAACTATAGGATGATTTTTCTCTTTACTATTTTCAATCCTTTTTCTATTTTTTTTGGATTTTTTTGCTATTTTCCTTTTTTTATTTTTTGAAAAGATTTTAAACTCATGTTGAATCACAAGATTTTGTTGATGTAGAGGCCCATGTCATAATGTACCATCAATATCCTACTTGAAGAAGCTACTTTGCTAAGATACGTGCACTTGAATAAAAATTTTGAGATTCCTGATCTTCTTTGTCAATACCAAAGTTAACTTTGTCTATGTGCACACATCACAATAGAATGCCTTCTGAATCCTTATGATGAAGGGTCATTGCCAACACATGGTCAATGTGAGAATTGGATATTATGCATGGGGGTGTGGATGGGGTGTGTTTAGGGATAGGAGATGGATTGGTTGATAGTTTGGAATCTGTGACTCTCCAAACTTGAAAAGATGAGAAATGATGGGTGGATATGGAAGTGTGTGTGGAATTGGGACCAATTGCTTGATACACTTTGTACATCACTTGAAAATCCTACTTTTTCTTTTGTGGACATCTTTGATGGATACTTTTCCCTTTTTTGTTTTGCCCCATAGTTTCTTTGACTGATGGAGTTTGATAGGGATAATCTTTCTTTGATAGGGATAATCTTTCTTTGTATTCTTTGGTATCTATTTGTATTTGATTTTTCCTTCATGCTTCTCAACTTCTTTTTCTTTAATAACCTTCTTTGTGCTTTGATTCACATCCTTCATTTGATGTTGGTCCCAATTCGTGGAGGGGGTGATGGGTGGATGAAGATTCATCACATGGTTGGTTGTAGTATTGACATCAATTTCACCTTAAGGATTTTTCGTGTTCCCTATGTTGATGCTTGAACTAGATAAAGTTTCCCCCAGTATAGTGCTAGTGGCACCTCATTCCTTGATTTTGCTTGTTCTGAAGGTTCTTGTTTAGAATGCATTCTCTAATAAATGACCACTGTAGATGATGTTATTTCAATTTGTTGCTCTGTTATATCCAACCTACTTCCTTAAGTGGATAATGTTAGATATCTTTATACATGGTGTCTTTAGTTTGGATTTTGGATATATCTGATCCTAATTTTGACAACTTTTTTTAACTATAGGACTTAATAATCTACTCTTTTTGTGTAACAAAATCTTGTTCTAGCTAAAGATCATCTACATGTCCATCCATAGAAACCATATCATGGGTAGATGGAGGAGTATGTGCTACATGGATATGATCATCTTGCATAGATAAGAGAGTATCAATTAGATTATTGTAGTATCTTGAAGATACAAATTCTTGATCTTGAATGATTTCAGGGTTGCTTTTGACATGCTTTGGATCAAGTTCATGACATGGCTCAGTTTCAAAGAATGGATTGCTTACAAAGGGTTCTTGGATTTTGTCATTAGACATGGTAAGTGGTTCAATATCCTCAAGTGTTGATTTCAGGGTTCCTTCAGTATCTGTAACCATGAGGTCAAAGGATGTCAACATGTCTTGGAAAGAACCATTGCTAGACTTTGGTGAAAGATTTTGATCATGCTTTGGAATAAAATTTTGAGATATGTCCTCTAACTCATTAGATGATGTAGAGACATTTTCAATATGATCATTGGTCAATGGATCATGCATTATGTCAACATAATCAAATAATTCTAACACTCCTTGAAATAGATCACTAAAAAGTGGCTCTTGATGTATGGTGAGTTGATCATCAGATGGGGTAGAAACATCTTCAATGTGCTCCTTAATTGAGAGATCTTGAACATTGTGGTGGAGAGATTGTGAATTTCTTCAACCATAGAGTCAAGTGATGTTGATATTTCTTGAATTGGATCATTGTTGGGTATTGATGGTGGATTTTGATCATGATTGAAAAGTGACTCCTAACATATGTTGATTTGATTATTGGATGAAGTAGAAAAAACTTCAAGGTGCTAAGTGGTGGATTGATCTTGATCCTTGTTCTCAAAATTTGTGGTGGAGAGATTTCCAATGCTATCATTGTCCCTAATAGTGATTATCTTTTGATCAGTCAAGTCTTGGATGAGTTTTTTGAGTTGAATATAGTATGATGTTCTATGTCCCTTTATTCAATGATAATAAAAAAGGTGCTTCTTGTTATACCCTGGAATTTTTATGTTTGGTTCTTGATAGTTCATATAAACGGGGATTTTGATAAGATTTTCTTGTACCAACTATTGCAGGACTAGTTTGATTGGTCTCCCAAGTGGTGTGTATTTTTTTTATTACCTTGTGAGATTTGTGCCTTAAATTGACCTTGTTGTGATTGATTTTGGAGATGTGGTGATTGGTCTTAAAGATGCAGGGCTTGCATTTGTTGATGTGGTCAATCTTGATTTCTAGCCTCTTGACATTGGAGATATTGTTCTTGATGTGGTTTTGTATACAACTCAATGCTTTGACGGCATGGTTCAACCAAAGGAAGAGCGTATTGATTTTAGAGTGAATATATCTCTTGGCTCAATAATTCAATTAGTTTGGCATGTGAAGCAAGTTGTTCTAGTGAAATTTGATCTTGATTTTGAATTTGAATCCCCTGATTTGGCCTTTCTTCAAGTAGATTTGGGATGTACACTTGTGGTGTTTGCATGGGATCATGCAAAAAATGATTTTGGACAATTTTTTGATTTGGTATGATAGATTAAAATTAAATATTGTTGTGGTTGGGAATCACATTTCCTTGATTTAGGTAACTTTGGTTTTGCATGGTGTTACCTTGACTTGAATCAATACATAGAGTTGTTATCATCATTTTTTGACTTTGAACAAAATTTGTGTGATTCATTACTTTAAGAGGGGAATGGCGAGATACCTTAAAAGCCAAATATTTTAGCAACTGTGAGTCTCTTAATGAGGTTATAAATTCTTCTTTTTTACCTCATGGGTCTGTTTGTTGGAATGATATGAGCAGAGGTAGAAAGTTGCTAGAAATGGGAACTGGTTGGCTGGTTGGAAAAGGAAATTATGTTAGGTTTTGGGAAGACAGGTGGCTTTTTAAAGATCCTTTAATCAGAAATGAGAAATTCAGTAAATGGATGAATGATTGTAAAAGGGAATTCAGGGTCTTGGTTAAAGATTACTAGAGGAATGGGGGTTGGGTTGATTTGAAGACCATCAGTCAGGATCTTAGCCCTATTCAGTCAGCCTTAGGGCCCTAAGACTAGCTCAACACCAGGTGGATGATCTTGTTGTTTGGTTAGACAATCCATCTGGCATTTTTTTAGTTTCTTCTACTACTTCTATGTTGGTTTGTCCAATGGAGCCTCTGCCCTTCTGGGCTAAGGCTTGGACTAATCACCTGATTCCTAAAATCAATATTTTCAATTGGATAATGCTACAGAATAAGATTCTCACTTTGGATAATCTTGGAAAAAGAGGAATTCAATTACCTAATAGGTGCTACATGTGCTGGAACGATGCTGAGACTGTTAATCATCTTTTTCTTCATTGCCCTTTTGTTTCGCACATCTAGGGTAAAATTTTTGCGCTTCTTGATGTGGTTTGGGTTTCCCCTTCCTCTGTCAAAGACTTTTTCTTGCAATGGAAAGCTCCTTCAAAAAATTCTTTGGTGTGAAAGCTCTAGTCTTTTGTTCTACCTTTTGTGTCATGGAATATTTGGAAGGAAAGGAACAATAGAGTCTTTAGGGAAAAAGAGAAGTTGGAGGGGGACTTGCATGAAAAAATTGTAAGGGAAATAAAGGAAAATTTATCTTTAATCCCAAGAAAAATGTTTGATAAAGCTAATTGTTCTCCTTTCGATATTGCTACAGCTGAAAAGTGGAATTCAAAATTAGCAGCGTTAAATGTCCCCATGCCTGATGTTTGTGGGAGGGAGAATGCTAGTTGGTCTTTGCTGCCTTTGGGTTGGTTGAAAGCCAATTTTGATGGTGCAGCTAAAGGCAATCCTAGGAAAGCTGGCAGTGGGTGTGTTTTAATGGACAACTTGGGGGCTTTTATTGCGGCTTTTGCTGTGGACATCGGCACCCAAACTAATCATGTTGCAGAAACTGTAGGGGCTTATCATGCGGTTAACTTAGCTTTCAATATGAACACGAAATGCCTTTGGTTGGAGGGTGATTCAATGAATATAATAAATTGCATTCTTGGGCTTACCCCTCCCTCGTGGACCATTAAAAAGTGGATCGAAGATACAATAATCTTATTAAGTAAATTTGATAAAGTGAAAGTGTCCCACGCCTACAGAGAAGCCAATAAGGTGGCTGATTACTTCGCCAATGAAGGGGTTAAGAAGGGCGGGGAAAACATGTGGAGGAAGAATGACTACCTCCATTATGAGGTGAAAGTGCTAATTTATTATGATTCAATGCATGGAAGAGAAGTTTGTGTTCGTCATGATGAAGTGGATAAAGATTAGGTACGTTGATTTCATTAGATTTGATGGGACCAACATCATTTTCTTTTTCAAGAAGAGTCTACGGCACGCTTTATGGGTGTTTGATAAAATATGCTTAAACGAGACCTAGAGCAACTGTAGGGTGTGGTAGAACAGAGCTTTGAAGATGGGGGGAGAGAGAAAATATGTGGAGTCGAGTAGCTTTCAAGAGCATACAAAGAATGCTAAAGCCTGGGAAAGAATTGAGAAGGGAGGCTTACTCCCGTTTTCTAAAAAGCTCCATGGTACTGATGAGAGGATGCTGGACTATTTTGCCAAAAATTGGAAAAATGGTGAGATTGTGTTGTTTGGTAGGAATGTTAAGCTGAATGAGAAAATAATCGGTGAGATTACTGGTCTTTTGACTGAGGGTGTGAAATTTTATCGGGACTATCGGTTCTCTGATGAAGCGGTCATAAGATTTCCTAAAAAAGACAAGGAGAAGGCTAAGTTGGTTAAGGTTTCCAATAGTTACTTTGATGTGGAATCCATTAAATCAATCTGGAGGAAAGTTTTAAGAGTAATTATGGAGTATATCACGGTTGAAGGGTGCTTCACCAGGGCGTATGGTTATCACTTTGCCATTCTAAACCATTTCTATCACAAGGTTCGTATCTCTTTTCTTTTTTACTTATTCTCTTCTCTGAAGAATTGCCTTGATGAAGTTGAAAGAAACCCTAGGAGGACTTCTATTATTCACCCTGGTATTTGGTTGCGCCCACAAGAGGATATGAAAATCATAGTAAGACCTTTCCTAGGAATTGGACATTCCAACAGGTGACTCATATCTCTCTATGGACATTCATTTACTTGTCAAACCAGGGGACGTATACTTTAAATGGCACAACAAAATATATGCACTAAGAACTAGTTTTGGTCAAATCTTAGCAGAAATAAATACTAGAAAAGAATTCTATCCACGCTACAAGGAGGTAATGCAAAGTTCTTTAACTCAACTATGCTTTGATTAAAATAGAAACCATAACAGCTACGACTGAAGCACAAACTATGAACTGGCCTTATGCTACAGGAACAGGCACAGGGATGGATTCTCTATGCTGCAGGAGCAGTACAAGACTGAGTTTTTATAAAAACTTCAAAGATGAAAGCTAACTAAAGATCAACAGAAAAGAAAAACCAACTAACTAGCTACAGATACTTACTAAGTGGGCCCCCTTAGCAAGCATCTACTGATTACGCAGATGCTAAACTCAGAACTTCATCAAACTTTATTCATGAGAACAAAATGGTATACATTGCTTTGTTGATGTGAAAACTAACAACAAATTATGTCTTTGATCATATAGATTCTGTTTCTCATTATCATACTAAATCTTACATGATATCTGCTATTACTATGCTTCTAACTTTCTCTATCTATCATCTCTTACTCACTCTATCCATATCCTCTACTCTCTCGTGCAGGAGGAGTATCTTATTTTTAAATCAGAAGAAAAACTAACTAACTCTATCAAAGAAAGACGTGGAAGTAAAGTGTATCCTAGAATCAAGGAACAAACTTCATAAATGAATTTATGTGCTCAACCCAATCCAGAGAGAATCTATCCCTCCACTCTTTCCAGATTGACTTGTCATTAAAAATCTTTCCCAACGGTTTCGGTCAAAGAGTCTTCATCGAAGCTTCCTCGTAGTCGTGCAGGAAATGGACTTTACTGCAAGGTCGAGATTGGCTGCGCTTGACTCGATCATTCTTCAACAAACTGTGAAACAAAAGGTAACATATGCGAAAGAAAAGGCGTATGGCACATACACGATATCTATTCATTAATCACACATTTTAAATCTACTTCATCATTCAAAAACTGTATACGATATACTAGCCATTTTAGGGAGTCAACAGGGCAATAAATGTAATCAAGTCAACACCATGAGCTGCAGGAATATGAAAGTATTATGCTACAGGATATCCCCGTAAAAGGTTTCAACAAATTTTAAACAGCCATGAAATAACAAAAGTAAAGACATTAAAATTTTATCATCACATCCAAATTATGAGTGTATTTTAAGCTCATCACTGCCCCCTACTTGGCCCAATGCTGGTCCTCCAGCATTAACTTTCCTTGTGGTTTCTCTGAAGTCAGTGGTGGCTGCATGACTCTGGAATGGATGTCCAAACTTGTAATAGAATTCTCTAAAATCCTGGCACCTTTCATACCTTCGGTCTTCTAATTCATTGTTAAGATTTGTAGCCTGGTGAGGATAGAGGGGCCACATTAGCATAGGGGGTCTGAATGTCAGTGATAGCCACAGTTCAAATCTTGTTTGAAGTCCTAATTGAATATATCTGTTGGTTCATTTGAGAGCTACTGTAAAATTTAGGGGACCATGTTGTTCTGATGTTCTTAACCCAATAGTTAATCTCTCCCATCTTTTCTCACTTCTGGTATATGCTAATCTCCAAAATGAATATTGTTGTGCCTGAAATTCATCATATACCTGTTTTCTGATATCAAATATTTTCTCTTTGGCTGAAACATTATTAATCCCATATGTCAAAGCAAACCAATCTTTCAACATTGCATGTGGGTTTGAACTTTGAGAGCGTAATGGGACGGGCTCTGTTTTCTCAGCTTCCTCATATGTTTCCCACTGCCTGCCATAATTCGCCTCATTTTCTTCCCATGACATAAATGCTCTTAAATGAATATCACCAATATATGGAAGAGGATTCCATTCTGTTTCAAATGGTATTAAAAAGCCATGCAAATAGAATTCACATAGAGAATTCCTTAACTAGTTAGGGGCTGCCTGGTATGCTTCATAAAATTCTTTAGCAGTATGAATTATAGGATCTTGGTTTCTAGAAATTCTCATCAATTGAAACCATAAAAACTATTCTTTAAGGAACATAGCATAAACTCTAGGTGGTGGTCTACATTCCATAATCTGACCAGTTACTTTTAACATTTCGTCCATTTTTGCTTTCAACTCAGCAATTTCTTGTTTCTGACTTTCAATTTTCTTTTTCAATTTCTTCCTTTCTACTTCCCATAGACTTTGCTGCATGTCAGTTTGGGCTATGTGATGGAAAGTTAGGGTTTGCAACGTAACTGCTTCCCAATTAGCTTGAACATATTCCAGAAACTCAATTAAAAACGTCCTCCTATACACAACAATGGCTTTACAAATTACAGGGTGAAATACAACTTCACTAGGCACATTCAATTGTTCAGTCTGTTCTTGCTCAGGCTGCAAGATAAATTCTTCTTGTTGCTGTAGTGGAGAAGTCTGTGCTTCCTCTAAAAATTGCATAGTAGCTGTAGCCAAATCATCAAGATTTGGTAACCCTTGCTCATTGTGCCATGTTTCTTTTGTCTCAACTTGTTCCTCTTCAAGAACAAACAAACTCTAAGCAGCATTCTCAGACTCATTCTGAGAAACATTAAATTCAAATTCAACAGACCCTTCTGAAATTACAATCACCTCAGGTTGCGGTGAAGCAGGGAAGGTCTTAGATTGTTTCCTTGTGGAAACCCTTCTTGGCACAGATGCGGATGCAGGAGGTGTTCTGGTAGCTTTTCTTTTTCTTGTTTGTTCAGAGGGCTCTACCCCACCAGAGGATGATGGTGAATTGGTAATAGCAACAGGTGTTGCTGTAAGAGAAATGGCTGCAGGGGAAGGTGCTGCAGGAGAAGAGCATTGTCTTTTCTGAGAATGAGGGTCCAATTCAGGGGACCCTTTTGCCTTTGTTTTTTCTTTCTCTCTCCTAGTGGCAGACCTAATTTGTATCATAGCAGAGGATTCGAGTGCAAAAGCTGTAGGAATAGGTGCTACAGGAGTAGATGACCCTTGCCCTATTCCACTAGTAGATGCAATTTCTTTCTTCCTCCTCTGAGGCCATGGGGTAAGTACCCTAGGGGGTTGTGGTATTTGCAAACTCCTTCGGGCAACAAATTGTTGCCAGGAAAGAGGTGAAACATCTCTCAAAGATCGCTCAATCAGTAATTTAATAAGGCCATGATGAGTGACAGAATTGTCTTTCCCTTGTTGAGTTCCATGGGCACTTTGTTCTAAAAAATTTAGCAAGAAGTTCAGAACATTTATGACTAACCCATGCCTCATATGGCTTAATAATTTAAAATGATGAGAATGCTAGTAGGAAAAATGGCCTTCATAGGTTAAATACCTCATTATATAAGTGGCATACTCTGAATATGGAGGAGGCAACGACACATGCTTGCATCCCTGCTTGGAGACTTCCAGAGGTCCATCAGTGGGCATTGAAAACTCAGCCCTTGCAGCTGCACTGTCTGAAGAAAAGTTTTCTCCAATGGCTGGGAGCCCGGTTACTTCAGCAATTCTGTCTTCGGTTGCAACAATTGTTAGACCCCATACAGTGGCTTCCCCTTCAGAAAGGGTTCTCAAAAATTCTCTAGCAGCCTCCTCATCAAAAGCATTTAAGCTCAAGAAATAATTGAACCATCCACAAAGGCTAAATGCATGGACTGTCTGCGGATTTTGTAGTAACAATTCATGAGCTACAGGCTCATGTCGCACCAACTGACCACACATATTTGCAATTTTTTTAGCTAAACTCAATTCCTTGCTGAAGATTCAAATTCTTTATTTCCCTTTCTGCTCTAGTTTTTCTTCTATCGTGCTGTCACATTTCTTTGTGTAGTTATGACAATGACGAAAAGATAGGTTTTAAAAGATGGATTACCTTGCCACCTACTTAAAGTATGACATGTGTCCTCACATGTACTAAAGAATAGGTAGAGATTCGGGTAATAATGACTGGTACATGCATAGTAGTAAATGAATAGAATGAAATAAATCAAATATGTAACAAGAAAAGATATGGTGTACCTTTGATAATTGCACGTACGTGTGAAGAAAGATGACGGCGCTGCATGAATTGACAAGTGGAAAAGATAGCTTAATTAAGGTTGATGTGGATGGATGACGTGGGCAGATGAAATGTATGAATGAAATGGATGGATGGGATGGATGGATGGAAGGTAAAGAAGTGAAATGGGGGTGATAAATGAAAATGGAGAAAAAGGGGTTTCCTAAAAAAGAAAACCTTTATTATGGGCATGCTTTTTCAAAAATTATGGTAATGCTTCAGGAGAAAGGCGAGAGCCTTCGGCTGTAGGAAGAGTAGCGGGAGGAACTTGAACAAACTGCTGCATGAATTCTTCCTTGGAGACTGGTTTATGGTACAACCAGAGTCGGTGGCCATTCACTAGCAATCTAAAGTGGACTGGATCAATTGTCACCAACAACACAACTCTGTTGTCGAACACATTTTCAACTTCATATGGGCCGATCCAGCATGTTGTGAGCTTACCTTGGTTCTCTTGATATCTAGAATCATATAACAGAGCCCAATCACCAGTAGAAAATTTTCTGGTTTTGATGTGCTGATCATGCCATTTCTTCCTTTACTGTTGGATTGCTTCTGTGTGCTGCAAGGCAGCTTTTCTCATTTCATCTAAGGCATTTAGCTATAGGAGACGGTCCTTTTGTGCTTCAGATAAGTCCATGTTGAGTTCAAGAGCTGGACATCCTCAAAGTTTTATGTTCAAATTCTATGGGTAACATAGTTGTTTTCCCATAAAGCAGCTCAAAAGGTGTAAACCCAGTTGTTGTCTTCCATGTAGATCTATAAGCCCAAACTGCTTCAGGAAGTCTATTGCTCTAGTATTTTTTATGGATCTGCACTGTCTTTGTGAGGATCGCCTCAATTTCCCTGTTTGTTACCTCTGCCTGACCATTAGCTTGAGGATGATAGGGGCTGGATTTCCTATGTTTGATTTTATAGTCATTCATTAGTGCAGTGATAAGATTCGATGTGAATTGAGCTCCCTGATCAGTTACAAGCTCTTTGGGAACTCCAAATCTAGTGAAAATTTATTCATACAGAAACTCAGCAACTTTGTTATCCCGAGCATGAGTCATAGCTTTCACCTTGACCCATTTTTTGACATAGTCCATGCAAACTAGAATATATGACTTACCATTTGATGGTGGATCAATTGGTCCCACAAAATCCATCCCCCATTTATCAAAAGGAGTGACTATTACCTGGGGATATAGTGGCATTTCATCTGACTTGGTTGGTCTTCCCATATGCTGGCATCTGTCACACTTCCTTGTATAGGCTATAGCGTCCTTGTGTAGTGTTGGCCAGTAGTACCCTGTTGTAAGAACCTTCATTGCTTTTCTTTTTGCTGCAAAATGCCCCCTACATGGTTCATCATGGAAAGCATGCAAGATATCATAAGTCTCATCTTCTCTTACACATCTTCGCATTACTTGATTAGGTCTAATATAAAACAAGCAATTTGTAATCCAGGAAAAGTTAAAACTTTTCTCTATCAACAACTTCTTTTTTTTTGGGGAAAAGTGAGTTGGTATTCTGTTTGCTACTAGATAATTGGCAATGTCTGCATACCATGGAGTTTGTGCAACAATAGAGAACAAGTGTTCATCAGGAAATCTATCATCAATGACCTCATGTTCCTCAGGTGTAGCTATTTGAAGTCTTGATAAAAAGTCAGCTACAACATTAGCTCTTCCTGGTTTGTCAATAATTGTGATATCAAATTCTTGTAACAACAGGAGCCATCATGCCAATCTACCAGAGATGGTAGGCTTGTTCATCAGGTACTTGATTTCTGCATGGTCATTATGAATGAATATCTGATAACCTGTGACATAATGCCTAAATTTATTCAAAGCATACACTACTGCAAGCAATTCCTTTTCTGTAACAGTATAGTTGAGCTTAGGACTTTGAAGGTTTTTGCTGATAAAGTAGATAGCATGTTCAATTGAATTTTTTTTTTGACTTAAAACTACTCCTATACCAAAATCAGATGCATCAGCATGTATGTGAAAAGGCAAATTCCATTGTGGACCTTGAAGAACAGGGGCTTTAGTAAGCAATTCCTTTAGTTGCAGGAAGGATTTTGTACAGGCCTCTGTCCATTCAAATTGAGAATCCTTTGTTAACAAAGCATAAAGTGAGCTGGCAATTTTACTAAAATATTTTATAAACCTTCTATAATACCCTACATGGCCAAGGAAACTTCTAACATCTTTTTGTTTTGCAGGAGTTTGTAAATTCAGAATAACTTCAATTTTAGCAGGGTCAACCTGAATTCCATTCTTTGAAATATGAGGACCTAGAACAATACCTTCTTCCATCATTAGAAAACACTTTTCACTGTTTAGAGAAAAATTTTGCTCTCTACACCTTTTCAATACCTTTTCTAAATTCATCAGTGCTTCTTCAAATGTGACTCCATAGGTAGTAAAATCATCCATATAAATCTTCATACATTCATGAGATATATCAGCAAATATACTAATCACTTCTCTCTGAAATGTTGTTGGTGCATTGCATAGACCTAAAGGCAAGACTGAATAAGCAAATGTTCCCCATGGACAGGTAAAAGTGGTCTTATCTTGATCTTCAAGGGCTATTTTTATCTGATTATACCCGCTGTAACCATCCAAAAAGGAAAAATATATTTTGCCAGACAGTGAGTCTAGTACTTGGTCTACAAAAGGTAGTGGAAAGTGATTTTTTTTAGTGGCATTGTTCAATTCCCTATAATCAACACACACTCTCCATTTTCCTCCTTTCTTGGGGACAATGACTAATCGAGAAACCCATTGGCTGTCAGAGATTGGGTAAATAAAACCAGCATCAAGCAACTTTTGAAGTTTATTTTTCACTATTTCTCTAAGTGCTGGATTTACTCTTTTTTGAGGTTGTCTAACTGGTAAACAATCTTCTTTGATATATATCCTATGAGTACAAACTTGAGGATCTATTCCTTGCATGTTCCCATATTCCCATGCAAAAGCTTTATGCTGTTCTTGTAGCATTTTTAATAAGTCAGCCTCTTGAGACTATGACAACTTGCTATTAACATTCAAACAATGATCTGGAGACAATTCTATCTTCTTAGTGAGATTACTCATAGAATCTACAGGTAATGTTTGTACCTCTTGTGGTAGCAAGTTATGAAAAATTGCTGGAAGTTTAAATGATGAGTTCTCAGAATTTGGTTGCTGCAGGAAACATTGTAGATGGCTACCATTTGGATTACATGAACTACCCGTATTAGGGTTAAATTGCAGAATTTGAAAAAGCAAAGCATCTTCACTCTGAAGTTGTGAGAATGGCTCATTTTGAAGCATCATTAATTGAGTCAAAGAATTGGCTTCTTCAGTTTCTTCCCCCACATCTTGCCAAACAGGTTGGGACAAATCTGGTTGAGGTCTAGCAGGCGGATACAAGGCCAATTTCTTTGCGGATTGTCCATCAGAAATGGTCATATCTCTAGAACGACATCCTATAAAAGCATCAGCGGTTGCTAACCATGGTCTACCAAGGATAACTAGATACCCTCCTAAAGTTGCCTTAACTGATAATATTGTAAAATCAGTAGGATACTCCCAAGATTCAAGAGTGACAATTACATCTTCTACCATCCCTTCAGGTTTAACTGTGGAGCTGTCTGCAAGCTGCAGAACTGTGGGTGTAGACCTAATGTTTGAAATATTCAAGGATTCCATAGTGTCCTTTGTCATGACATTGATGGCAACTCCTAAATCAATCAAAATATTTTTTACAACTTGGCCATTTATATGTATCTGCACTACAGGACTTCCAGGATCAATATACTTTGGAATGACTGCATTTCCCAACATTATATCAGCCAATTTCCCTAATACATGAATTGTTTGGGGATCCTTTTTCTTTCATCTAGGCTTCTTCAAGCAAGCTTCTTTAATAGCCTAAAATAAAGGGATTTGAATCTGTACATTCTTGAGCTGACCCAGAATGTCAAAAGTGGGTTCTTCTATGGATTTAGATTCAGTGCTTTGCAACCTCTGAGGAAAAGGTGGTTTGTCTTGTCTCTGCTTAGTAGGAACAGCAAGTGCAGTAAATTCTTCAAGGGGAGAATCTGGTATTTCAGTAATCAGAGGTGGTTTGGGAGCAGGTAAAGTAGTTCTAGACCTCAGATGGATGTCATTAACATTTAAGACATAATCTTGATATTGGTTGGCTTCAGCAAGATATGCAGTTTGTTGTGGCTGCTGCTATTGCTTATTATTGGGATTGGGCAACAGCTGGGCAAGCATAGACATTTGCTTCAGAGGGCCAGGATTTGTGGCCGTTGCTGTAGGAGGTGGCATGAGGGCCTGTGGTTGTGGCTGTGGAAGCTGCAGGAATCTAGGAGACTGGTTTTGCCATTGCTGAGGACCTCTCTATTGAGGATTTTGTTGCTAATTTCCTGAAGGTGGGGTCCATTTCCCTTGTGGCTGCTGCCAACCTCCTTGAGGAGATTTCCATTGTGGGGTCTGATAATTAGGCCAACTTGGTTGAGGTGGATTCCAGGGTGGTGGTGGTCCATATGCATGTTGCCATTAGTTATTATAGCCAGAATAAGGATTACCAAAAGTTAAAGGATCTTGAGGCATACCTTGTCTTTGGGCCCATGGTCTCCTTTGCGCAACAAAGAACGCTTGATCATCATCACCTTCTACTGGTTTGAAGTCAGTAGGCAGTTGCCTAGCTTCCAAATTAGCCACCATCTTGCATCTGCAATCACACTTCTTCTGTCTGCAGTATGGATAGAACTCGGCCAAAACTACCTCAGCTTCTGCATGTTTCTTACGAGCTTGCATAGTGTCTAATTGTGTAGCCATATTATTAATGATGTCCTACTTGAAATTAGATAGAAAATTTGTTATCTCCATCCGGGAAACTCCACCAGAAGAAGACTTCCCCATTGTAGCATGATGACGTTGACCTTTCTTAACTATTGCTCGAGAGTAGTTAAGACATAATTTTTTTATATCATCCCAAGGCAGTTGGGTTATATCACCTCCTCCCATCAGGTCTAGGGCATCGATACAGGCATCACTGATTCCCCTTAGAAAGAGTAGTTTTTGAGAGTCCTCGTTAAGAGTATGGTTTGAGTTCCTTTTTAGTGAAAACAAAAACCTAGAAATATAATCCTCCAGACTTTCATCCTCCTTCTGCTAAATTCAGAATATGTCATCACCCTTGCTGGCACTCTTACAATATTCCTTATACTTTTCAAGGAATGTCATCTGCATGGTTGCCCAACTATCTACAATGCCTCTTCCCAGACTCATGAACCACCTAAGAGCTCCTTCCTTCAAGGTGGAAGGAAATAACTTCAGTTTATGAGCGTCTATGGTGTAGTCATAACTGTGACAGAGGACATCAAATTCAAACAAAAAAGTTTATGGATCCTCCGTAACCAAGCCATAAAACTTTGGAAGCAAGGAAGAGGGAATGTTTTTAAGATTGTCAGTATCTCATTGGGGAACAATGGGAAACTCAAATACAGGAGGTGGATTATTAGGTGCATTATTATCCATGTTTGGTTGCTGGAATAATAGAGCGAATGGATTTTCTGAAGGTTTTTTATCAGCTGGGTCAAATGGTAGTTCAATAAATAGATTTTCAGGGAGGAACCTTCCCAGTGCATCTCTTTTGCTTCTATGCATGCAATACGATGAGTGGTGGCTTAAAATATTTTGAGAATTTTTTACTAACAGACTAAACTAATGCTAAAAATTAGCTAGACGCCATCCCCGGCAATGGCGCCAAAAATGGTCATGCCCACAAAAGGATATGAAAATCACAGTAAGACCTTTCCTAGGAATTGGACATTCCAACAGGTGACTTATATCTCTCTATGGATGTTCATTTACTTGTCAAACCAGGGGACGTATACTTTAAATGGCGCAGAAAAATATATGCACTAAGAACTAGTTTTGGTCAAATCTTAGCAGAAATAAATACTAGAAAAGAATTCTATCCACCCTACAGGAAGGTAATGCAAAGTTCTTTAACTCAACTATGCTTTGATTAAAACAGAAACCATAACAGCTACGACTGAAGCACAAACTATGAACTGGCCTTATGCTACAGGAACAGGCACAGGGATGGATTCTCTATGTTGCAAGAGCAGTACAAGACTGAGTTTGTATAAAAACTTCAAAGATGAAAGCTAACTGAAGATCAACAGAAAAGAACAACTAACTAACTAGCTACAGATACTTACTAAGTGGGCCCCCTTAGCAAGCATCTACTGATTATGCAGATGCTAAACTCAGAACTTCATTGAACTTTATTCATGAGAACAAAATGGTATACATTGCTTTGTTGATGTGAAAACTAACAACAAACTCTGTCTTTCATCATACAGATTCTATTTCTCATTATCATACTAACTCTTACATGATATATGCTATTACTATGCTTCTAACTTTCTCTATCTATCATCTCTTACTCACTCTATCCATATCCTCTACTCTCTCGTGCAGGAGGAGTATCTTATTTTTAAATCAGAAGAACAACTAACTAACTCTATCAAAGAAAGACGTGGAAGTAAATTGTATCCCAAAATCAAGAAACAAACTTCATAAATGAATTTATGTGCTCAACCCAATCCAAAGAGAATCTAGTGCTCCACTCTTTCCAGATTGACTTGTCATTAAAAATATTTCCCAATAGTTTCGGTCAAAAAGTCTTGACCGGAACTTCTTCGTAGTCGTGCAGGAAATGGACTTTACTGCAAGGCTGAGATCAGCTGCGCTTGACTCGACCATTCTTCAACAACCTGTGAAACAAAAGGTAACAGATGCGAAAGAAAAGGCGTATGGCCCATACACGATATCTATTCATTAATCACACATTTTAAATCTACTTCATCATTCAAAAACTGTATACGATATACCAACCATTTTAGGGAGTCAACGGGGCAATAAATGCAATCAAGTCAACACCATGAGCTGCAGGAATATGAAAGTATTATGCTACAGGATATCCCCGTAAAAGGTTTCAACAAAGTTTAAACAGCCATGAAATAACAAAAGTAAAGACATTAAAAGTTTATCATCACATCCAAATTATGAGCGTATTTTAAGCTCATCAGTCTTGTCAGGCTCATCTTTGAGCTTTATCAAAATTTACCTGCTTTACCTAAAATTGTTGATATTGGGGATTTGGATGATAAGGATACTAAAAGTAGTAGGGAGAACAACCCCCTGGCCCCTCCTGCTTGTGCCCCTGTTGGTCCTAATACCATTGCTCTCTAGTCCCTGTCTTGTCAGAATGCCCTTATGTATTTTTTGTTGCCTTCATGTCCTAATCTATAGCCTTTGCATGATTTCCCTATCCCGAGTTTTGCCTCGCTGCCCTGTCTTAATCCCCAGCTGTCTCCTGGCTGCCCTACCCCAGGTTTGGTCTCTGGTTTTAAAGGTACCTCAGTTATGAAATTAGTCTTGTACTCTGGGAATTCTATGGAAATTCTTTCTGATAAACCTATGGTCAGTAAAGAGTCGGCCCCTAGTGCCCCTGTGTCTAAAAGATTTCGGAATACCCCTAATGATTTCCCTAATCAGGATGAAATTAATTCTACCTTGAATAAGCTCAAGCCTGAGGACATTGTGAGTGTGGCAAAAAAAAGTACAGATGGCCTTTTCACTATTCTCAAGTGGACCCAGATGGAAGTCTGTGATTTGAAAGGTTGTAATAGAGATCTCAGCAACAAAGTCAAGGATTTGGAGCATAAGATTAGCTGGAGTCATAATGAGAATGAGGGACAGGAAACCCCCTTACCAAGGAAAAGATAGCATTCGTAGGAGGAAAGATTGACTAGGCTCAAGTGCCATATGTCCAAGATAGGACAAAATATTAGGGCCACTATGTCGAATAATCACAAAATTGCCAGGCATAATTCCATTATCATCAATGCTATGGTGGAAAAGCTCGAAAAAAATTAAAAGGGCTCGCTAGTCGTGGATTTGGATGCGGATAGTGGTTGCAGCAAATCTACTGTTGAAGGGATTTTGACTCACACCTAGGCTAATACAAAGAGGAAGACACTGACTTCTTCATATACAGTTCAAATCCTCAAGCAAGGGTTATAGGATATGAAGGATGTTGAAAAGGAGGCCGAAGAGTTGATGAACACCTTGGAGTAGTGCGGCGGTGTTTGTTTCTAGCTTTTTGGCGGTCCTTTTTTGGACCCTATTGTCTCTTTGTGCTGTCATTTCCTTTTTGGGACAGTTGTCTATTTGTTTGGACTTGTTTTGCTCTATCTTTTGTTGTTTTAACTTTGTGGTTTCAGGTCCCTGTAAAACCTATTTTTTCCTTTTCAAAAACATTTGTGTGATTCAAAAAAATATCTATTCAAAATTTTTCCAAGTTTGGATTCAAAATGTTCATGTTTGGTAAAGTTGTACTTGGTACATTCACATTTGGCATGTATGGATTTGGTGGGATGATGTTGTTTTGTGGAAGACTCATGCATTGAGTGTTCAGTTGATATATTTGTAGGTTTGACCTTGGATTTAAACCCACCATCAAGAAAGGTGTTCCAAATTTTCAACGGGCATACTCAAAATTGATGTATCATTGAGGTTTGTAGGAGATAGTGACCCCTTGGATGGATTGTATAAATGTGACTATTGATAATCGATTGGCATTGTAAGGCTTTGATAGTTTGGTTGATTTGGTTTACTCGTGCTGTATGGATCAACTTTATATTCCATGTTAATCTTGTGTTTTGACCTTGTTGTAAAAGTGAACTCTAAGGTGTTTAGGATCAATGATGAGATGAAGAATGAAAGGTGTAAATGATATGAGTGTTGACCATTTAGGGACTTTAGATCAATGCTAGACTTAGGGTTTGTTTTTGATTGATTTGATTGGATAATGAACTTGTAAACCCTAGGATGTTGGATGTGATCTTAGGATTAAATTTTTCAAAGGGGTGCTAATTTAACTAGAGGTATGAGAAAGGATGCATTCCCATACTCCTAAGTAAATAAGGTGATTTTGATTTTGATGATTTACCCAAGTCTTGAATTATGTTTCCAAAGCTCTAAAGTTGTTTGGTGGGATGGATTTTGATAAATATTTGTGATGGGTGAAATGTTTTATTTGATCCTAAATGAACCTAGGAAGGACTTGTTTCTGAGACCAAGATAGTGAAGAACATGCCTTTCTCTAAAAGTAATTCAAAATCAAAAGATCAATGTTTGCATGAAAACTATATGACCAAAAGATGCCAAACACATATGTGGGGTCCAATTGATTTAATCTTTGCTTGATGGATTATTTTTACCACAAACACACTCTTGATTAGATTTTGAATCTAGATGTCCAATGTCCTAATTTTCTTTCACCCCACAAAATGCATTATGCGGAAATCAAGGAAATCAAGGCAAAGGTTTCCTAATGTTGACCTTAGTAGGAGATAATTGAGATGAAATCCAAATGCCTAGAAACCTCTAAGGACATGAATCCCAAGGGAAAGAAAGGGCATGCACATTCATTCAAGGATATTTGCTTCTCCTAAAGGGTTTGAAATTTTATGCTCATCTTGAATGTTGGTTTTCCAATGTTTTTTTATCAAAGCACTATGTTTTCAAACTGACTCACAAGCAATATTACATCCTAGCTCAATTGGTACATTTTTCTTGGTAGGCTTGCCTCATGCCCTTCGTAGTAGAAGAGATGATTTTACATGCAACCAAGGAAAAAGTATAAAGATATGTTAAGAATGAAGTCTTAACCTCTATATTTTAACAAAGATCGAACATGGCAAGTAACTTCTTGGAATCTAAGTTCCAATGCACCACTTTGATAAAATCATTGGATGGACTAGTTGGTTACTACAAACAAGGTTTTAGTTCAAACTTTCTGTTCATGGAGATTAACCCTTACATCAAGAGTCTCTTTTTAGATCCATCTCGTTGGAGTCAACCACGTGATATTGGCATTTATTCACATACCCACATTTATATCCTGGCTGTAAATAATCTTAGGTTCAGAGTGTTACCAGTTGAGTCATTCCCTTGGGTGATTACCTTTTCCTCAAGGCATGCCCTCTAAGATAAAAAAATAAAATTAACTTATTCATAGTTCGATCAACCCTTATTTAGAAACAAAGGGAGAACATGCAATAAATGTATTTACACTCACACAAGATTTTGTTCAATTTTTAAATCCAAATTGAAGTGTGGAGGTGATCACTTTATCTCAACCTAAGATTATCAAAAAGGCCTTTTCATTCTTAAGATCGTTGTGAAGTGCGAGAGAAGTGCATACATCAATTTCAATAATATTAGTTTAAGTAAGCCATCATGAAAAAAAAGTTGCATATCTTTGTTTTAAATCCACAAAGCAATGATTTTGATTCGTTTTAAAGCACCAAAATGATATGTGAGATTGATTGTTCAATTTTAGCACCCAAAATGAAAACTAGTGAGTTTTTAAGTTCAATTTTAATCCAACTTTGAAAAAAATACAATGATCTAGTTGGCTTAAAATAAAAAATTAAAGCAGTAAAAGGTAGCTTTAGGTTCTAATAAGCATTAAGAAATGCTTTTCATTCAAGTTACAGTTCAATTGTCCAACTCCAATCTTTTTTTTGTGTTTGCTTGATTCCAATGCTTCATTTTGATGTCCACCTTTACCTTTTTTCCCTACAAGATAAAAAAGACAATTATTGTGAGGGTCAAGTTTGTTTAATAAAAATTGTTTTAAGCATTAGTTTCAAATACTCAAACAATTTTAAATGAAAAGATCAATGATTTTTTAAACTACTGAATGAAGCATTAATAAGAATACTACCTTTCCTAGGCTTCAAAGCATACCTACATCAATAAAAATTTCGCTTTCTGCTAAATGATCATATTCAAAATTCAATTCATTCACATTACCATTGACTATCCTACATCATCCCATGCATGAAACAATGATGAATACTAGTGCTAGAATCTTTCAAGGTAATGCAATTAATGGGTGAAAAACGAAATTCTATAGTTTTTTAATCAGAATGCAATAATTATGGGATATTTGGCCACCATCCTCCCAACCTCTATTAGCACAGTCACATTGACATTGATACTAGCTGATGGTTTGTCTGGCCTTTATTGGCTTATGAAGACTTTATTTCCAAAGTCTATTGGCATTATATTTCAGGCTGACTTGTGTTGCAATCAAAGTCGCTGTCAATCTACCTTTTTAGCTGCTACCATTCCATGCATGTATGCTATCTTATCTCCCAGGAAGAGGTGTGATATAATCAATAGTAATCAACAAGCTATTCCATCAATAATAATTACAACGAATCATGTAGAAGTATAGAAAACTCCAAAAATCAAAGGTGGTTCATCAATCTTAATCAAATATAGAAGACATATAAAACAACTAACTTGACTAATAATCACATATGAGAAATCTATTTCAGCAATGCATTCACAATAAAAAGAGAAACAACACCAGCTCTGTCGGATTCCTCTATAAATTCAACTCCCATGGATGTGTCTATGCAAGAGCTAGTGATCTCATCAATAATAGTGCTTGACAGCTAACTTTAGGTTCAATGCAATAATTTAGCACAGATGTCAATCAAATTCCAGGAGTAGCACTTTTAGGAAAAATAGAGCTTTGGTTTTGACATTTGAAGGGTCATTTAAAAGAAGTGAAGTGATGTTACGCAAACCAGATAGTGATGTTATCAGGCTACTAGATGAAATTCTAGGTGGGGCTAGATGGCATTGGTATGGTTGTTTGAACCAGCTAGTACTATTAGGTTGAAATAACCACACACAAATGATGGTCAAAGAAGTCTTCTATAGCAATCACCTCCTAGCAATGTCACAATTTTAAGTTACACTAGATTTTTCTTTTACCGTGTGGATCTCACAAGATAGAGTGGTGTCTTTCAATATCTATCTGGCAGTATCTACTCTATTCCACAATCATCATTAGCTCAGTTATGATAGTAATATGACTTTCTATACTGCTTAAAGTAGGAAACATTATCCATTTTAAAAAAATAGTGAATAAATGTGTTTAGAAGCTTTCAAGCTAATGTGAATGGTAGGTGAAAAGCCAACACCTAAGGTTCTTTGACTAACATCCCCTCAGCCATCAAATGGGAGCAAAGAAAGATCCTGCGAGCTTTTTGACAAAATGCTTAAAAAAACATGTTAATGCCCATTTCAAGACTCCCTTAAGGCTGAAGAAAAGAATCATTTATCAGCCACCATTCATTTGGCTTCATCTCAAGCATGATGATAATAGTTCCATGACTAGTTTAGTAAGGAGAATAGTGACCTATTGTGAACAAGATGATTGGGGAAGAGGTTCAATCTAACCATAAGAAGATGTTATCAGATATGAGCTTAACTTTGGTAGTTGTACTTTGTGTGACCTACCTATTGTCAGTCAAATTTTTTTGTAAACATCTAGTTATTTAGGGAAGAAATCTGGTTTAGTTAGTGGCCATAACACTAAGATAACATTGTTCATAAGGCTTCTAATAAACAATAACAATTGCACTTTGCAGACATGGTATTTTCCATTTCTTATAGACTAGTCAACACAAGCAATTAATGTGAGATAAAGCTCAAAAAGAATTATAAGTGATAAAGAAAAAATAGAACCTTATTTCCTCGGTGTTTGAAAAACAAGATTCCTTATAAATGCATCCTATTACTATCTTTGCTCAGCCTTTAAAGTTTTAGGATCTTTCACTTCTATTGACCTTTCACTTTTCCAATCAATGTTGGATAGTAGGTGTCATGGCCAGTGTTGAATACTTTCTACACCACAGCCTATTCATTTACAAATCATGGTCTACATTGGACACTTAGTGAATGCTGACATTTAGGTGTTGTAATGATGTGATAGGTTGAACTTGTAAGTAGTCACATTCATGCTCCCTCTTAACATGATATAAAATTTGTAGATATATATGTTCATACAACTTATGCAAGAGGTGTTCTAAATTGAATACTTGAGAGTTCACAAACAATTAGTGAAAGTAAAAATACACAGTTAATGAAAGCAAACATTATTATCATTTGATGCAAAAAAATGATCATGTTTGAAGTTCTGAGACACGCTAGTCTTGTGGGTAAGATTGTTAGTAAGAATGAGATTTACAAAATAGCAAGTAAAGAAATATCAAGTAATGGTGCAGGAGTTGTCAGTGCCTTTGACCTGCAAAGAGTTATTAATAGCGCAAAATATAGAAAAATAAATCACTGCATTTTTATTCTTGTTGGAAAATGAATTGAGCTAAATACTTCATTGGTATTTAGTAAAAAAAAAAATCTGAACTAAAGTATCCACTTTTTACAACTGGGAGATTATTCATCAACATTCAATAAAATATTTCTGATATGCCACAGATAAAGTGTTATGAGTCTAAAACAGTGAGAAGCAAGGAACATAGGAAGAAGTGTTATCTTCAAATAATGAAACTTTAATGATAACCATGCAGTTGAAGTGGAAAGGAGGCTCAAATGATATGAATAGACAGTTGACGCTGAGAAGAGAAATTGATTAGATTCGCTACCTACTCATGAGGAATTTGCTTAACAAAATTGAATGCTTTTAATCTATGAAATGCAATTGAAGCATTATGCTACAAGGTCGTGCTATTTCAAGATTGTAAGACGAAGGATTAAATGATGATACATCATTAGAAGTGGTGCCTCCTTGATACACTAGACAAACATGTAATATAAATAATGATCAACCATAAAAAAAATTGCAGTCAATGGGATTATTAAATCCATATTGTCTTCATCTGATAGACACAAATTAAAGCTATATCTTTTGATCAATTGAAATAAACCAATGAAATCATGGTGACTAATAGTAACATTAGTAAAAGCAAAGGAGTAAACCAATTAGATTAGGCACCAGATTGAGTGCTTTAAAGTGAGCATTCTATTTGAAAAAGTCAGCCCCTTTGACAATGCATTGGCCTTTGCAAATAACCTATACTCAAAACGTACCTTCCCTGCAAACCTTCTAACATGATGCAAATCACAAATATACAGAAAGAAGAGAAGTGAGAAAAATAAAAAAAAAACTAACAACAAGGTGGGCGCCAATATGTGAACCTTAAATCTTTTTTTTTTTAAGCAATGACCATAGTTAACCATTAGTCAATTCAAAATAATAAAATCTAAGATTCCTATGAAACAATTGACTATGCTAAAATATGCAAGCTCAATAGGACAAAGATAATTAAATGTAAACACATAAAAACATGACCAAACCCTATCCCATAGTGGATTGGTGCTTCTGTGGAAAGAAGCCCTTTTCCAACCCTTGATAAACTCCTGATTGATAAAAGGATGCAAGAAGATAACCAAGTGCAAGATGAATGTGTATCAAGTTTCCTATGATTTTGGAGGATTAAATCAATGGAGATGATCTCTATTTGTAGCATACAATGATAGAAGAGGGCCAAACATGGAGGATGTAGGACTAAAGATCGACCAATGAGAAGAGGCCACTTGTCAACTTGTGATAGGTTGAGGAATGTGCAATTTTTGGCCAATTTACCAAAGAGGGGGAGATTCAAATTTGAATTTGTGAATTAAATGTTGAGAGGGGGACATTTAAGAGAGAAGTTATTGCAATGTTGGAAGGGACAAGTCAACTTGCCCTCATATTCAAACTTGGAGAATATTCTCAAAAAGGTGCTCTGTTGAGGGAAAATGATGATTTTATAAATGAATTAAAATGATTTATTGGTGCAAGTGGGAAAAGCTAGAGGATGTGATGGGTGGTTAGGTTAGTTTAATGAAGATTAGATTAGATTAGATTAGATGATATTTAAGATGATTTGACCCATTTGACTTGAATATTTTGATTTATTTAAATCAAGAGGGAGAAATATGAATTTTGAGACTTAATTAAATAAAGTCTTGATTTATTTAATCAAAGAGCGAATGATAGGCTTAAAGTAAATAAAGTTAATTTTTCAATTTAAGTGGATAAATTTTTGATTGAATTAAATGAACTTGATTTTCCTAATGAATGGATTTAATGAACTTGATTAATTTAATGAGCAGATGAATGTGAACTTGGTTTACTTGATAAATGGACCTAATTAAATGCATGATGCTAATTTTTCATGTCTACACAAAGTTAACATATAGAAATATTAATAGCCATGATATTTTATTATTATTATTTTTCATTTATAATTTTCTATATATGAGAAAAATAAAAACATCGCCACCATATTTCACTCATACTATCTATCCATATGAGAGGAAGGGAAAATGACCTCATTATTCATTTTGGCAATCATGGCCACTATTTGAAAAGTTCTATATGCAAGGAGGGCGGAAATTATCATGTTGAACCAAACAAGGGTCCTTTGTGAATCCAATTCACATGTAGTGGTTTTAATGTTGACTGAGAGGTGGTTGTATGGTGGTAATTGGTAGTTAGCTCTAATTATTCATCGAATTATTAGTTTCAGCATGTAAGAACTGGCTATGAAGGTATCTAATCAAGAGTTGGAGGCCTAATAGGAAGCACAAGCATAAGAGAGATAAAAACAATATGACAAGAATAAATTGTATTCTGCCAATGATACAAATAGAATGTGATGTGCTAAAGTACATAGGAGACCCCTTGGTTATATAGCCAAGGTGAGTACATAGAAGGGAATAATATTATGAAAAGTTTCATAATCTTATGATATGAGACAACTGTGAAAATCTATCACTCCACCTAAAGTGGAAAACTGATAATGTGATAATCACCACAAATGGTAGATCACCCACAAAAGGTGGAGAGGTAATCACATGATGTGTCCATGAAAGGTTGATGCGATAAAGTAATAACATGATAAGTCCACCAAAGGTGGAAATTATCCAACTACCTCTTATGTGGTCCCTATGTAAACTTAACTAGGGTGTAATCATGACGTAGGACAAGGTGCAACACTTTTAATTACACCAACGCCCCCCATTAAGTGCAAATTAGGGAGAATGTACACACAAGAAAACAATGCAAGATGGGTCCCGACATGTAGGCCATGTTAGGTACCCATGTACAAATGAAATGCAATATATCATAAAGCAAAGAAAAGGAGAAAGCCACATAGGAAAAAAATCCCCCTGAAAGGGAGATAAAACAAAACAAAAACTACACTCAAAACATGAGAAGGGAAAAACCTCAAGTGTGGAAAAAGCCTCCCAAAAGAGATATTGAAGAATTCAAGTGACCTCCTCAGATGAAACATCCCGCACCCCAAGAGTACTCACAAATGATGATATATACTCTTAATGAAGAATTTAATGAAGATATTTGCAACCTGTTGTGCTATAGGACAATACTACAAATCAATGACCTACTCATGTATCAGCTCCCAAATGTAGTGCATATGAATCTTGATGTGTTTGGTCCTTTTATGTTGAATCAAATTCTTCAAGATCAGGATGACACTCTAGTTGTCACAATGAATGACTATAGGGCATGGAATAGTGAAGCCAAACTCAATGAGAATATTTTGAAGCCAAATAGCCTTAGTAGCTGCATTAACAAACCCTTGATACTCATCCTTAGTTGAAGAAAGAGCAATATCAGGTTGCTTCTTACTCTTCCAAAAAATGGGGCCAAAACCAAGATGAAAGTTTTAGCCATAAGTGGACTTACGATCATCAAGATCTCCAGCCCAATTAGAATCTGTATATCCCACCAAGGTAAGTCTTGTAGCTACTGCATAGTGAATCCAATGATGATGTGTACCCTATATGTAATGCAAGATGCATTTAGCTACTTTCCAATGAAGCTCATATGGTTCCTTCATGAAAGCATGAAACCATGCCAAATCCATAGGAGATATTATTGTGTGAGTCAAGTAGATGAGTCTCCCAATAAGTTGATGATACAAAGTGGCATCAACAAGTGTAGTAGAAAAGTTAGCCTCAAGCTTGAATCTTGAAAGAAAGAGAGTCTGAGTAGGCTTACAATCAGCCATGTGAAACTGAGATAGAAGATCAAGAGCATACTTGGGTTGAGAAAGAGAGATCCTAGAAGCTGACCGAGTGATCTCAATCTTGAGAAAGTAATGCAAAAGGCCCAAGTTAGTCATAGAGAATCTATCCTACAAAGTATATTTCACACTGCTAATGATGGATGAGGTACTCTGTGTAATGATCAAGTCATCAACATAGAGAAAAAGTAGAAAATGAGAATCATCCTATCACAATATGCAAAAATTTAGATCTAAATGACACTTGGTGAATTCTACTGACAGAAGAAAGGAATCCATCTTAGCATACCAATCCCTAATGATCTATTTGAGGCCATAGATAAACTTCCTTAATCTACAAACCAAAGAAGAATCCTATATGAATCCCTATGGCTGCTCCATGTAAATATCCTCACAAAGATCTCCATGAAGAAATGCATTCTTCACATCCATCTGATGTACAACCCAACCATGAGTTACAACAATATAAGTTTCAAGCGAATGGAGTTCATCTTAGCAATGAGTGCAAAGTTCTCTATATAATTAACACCTAGAACTTGTGAGAAACCTTTGGCTACAAACTGAGCCATGTATTTATCCAAACCTCCATCCATTGCATATTTCATCCAATAGATCCACTTACACTGAACCATCTTTCTCCCCTTAGGGAGTGGAACTAAATCCCATGTGTGGTTCCTCGTCAAAGAAATATACTCTTCCTCCATTGGTGAATCCCATTTAGGAATTCCTAAAGCCTCCTTAAAGGATTCTGGATCTAAAGCAATAGCAATATAAGTATGCGAAAACCCTAATGTTGTGACTGAGTCCTTCGAGTATTTGAAGGATCCCCAACAAGAGAACCTACTGACTCAAGAGTATATCAAACCCAAGGAGGTCTAGTAGGAGATGAAGGAAAAATTGGCTCCTCAACTACAAGTGGACCCTATGAAGGTATGATCCTACAAGTCAAAGTTGAGGGAGAATCACCATTTGAGTCACTATCATCACTTTCCAGTATGGAGGAAGGAAGAGGAGGATTAGAGGCCAAGCTAGGAGAGCTTTACTTAAAGTGAAAACTCCTCTCAAGGAATAGATCATATGTCTCTCGATCCAAAAGTCTATATGCCTTAACACCTTCAGGATATCCAACAAACATGCAAGTCCTACTTTGAGGTTCCAATGCCTTGCACTTCTTTCTAGGTATACATGCCCAGGTTGGACAACCAAAAACTCTGAAGTGTCTCACAACAGGTTTTCTACCACACTAGGCCTCAAAAGGAGTCATACCCTTCAAAGCTTTATGGGGAACCCAATTTTGAATGTGTGTTGTAGAACTAATAACTTCTACCAAAAATTATGGACAAGGAAAACAAGCATGAATCATGTAGCTAGCCCTCTCATCAAGGGTCCTATTCTTCATGTCAACAACACCATTGTGTTGAGAAGTGTATGCAACTGAATGTGAAGATCAATCCCGTCAAGAGTACAAAATTCCTCAAGTCTATTGTTCACATATTCCCTTCCATTTTTTGTTCCAAGAATCTTGACTTGCTTCCTTGATTTCTTCTCAACATTAGCCTTGAATGCTATAAATTTTTCAAACACTTCACTCTTGTGAACAAGAAAATAGACCCTTGTGAAGTAGGTAGTCATCAATGAAGGTGAGGACATAACAAGCCTTTCTAAATGATGGCATTGGAAATGGACCTGCTACATTACTGTGAACCAATTAGAAATGGATGTTTACACTAGGGATGGTCCTCTTTTACACCCAAATATGTTGAATCAATCTGAGCTACATTGGACCGATGATTTCCCTTAAGAGTCCAAAGTGCTAAAAGGTAGAAATATTTGAAGGGTATTTCTCAAAAAATTTGATGCTTATAGACTCTATATCTAAGGCTATGGGATCATGTCAAGACCATCTACAAAAATGTAATGCCTTGTTGTGTGAACCCCAAAGGACAATTAAACAATAATTACTGCACAATTTTTTTTTTAAAGTTAACATAGCATACATGTAAAACACATTAAGTCATGACATGAATTTCATTTAAGTAGATTCACTAACACATACATCCCTTGGGGTACACAAGGAGTCATTACGTGACTTAGATCCACACAATGACAATAAAGAATAAAAGCCAAAGATATAATCCATAACAAAGTAAACATTAACAAATGTAACACATACATGATATATCATTGATAAGAAACCATTTGTGTAAGTACAACATATACATGATTAACTCAACACATTGAATAACAACTGCCATGACCATTATCCACACAAGGTTTAACGTTACATGATAGTACAATTTTCAAGAGGTACAATGATACAAAAGTGTTTCCAAATATGAATGGAAACCATACAATAGGATAACTTGATACAACTAAAAGATGAATACATAGTATCATAACTAGCTCCAAGATGGATACAACTCTGGAGTCACCGCAACTAGCACCAATCTGCACCTCTCGATCCTCGACTGGGGACCCAATGGGGTTCTTAGCACGTTCCACCCGACCATGTGGGTCTGAAGACCCACCCCTCATGCTAAGGACCTGACAAGAAAGAGACCTCAACCAAGAACATCCGAACAGGGAACCACAAGACTCAATGTCATACAAAAGTATCATAAAACTCAAGGATTACAATGACATAATCAACAACATCCAAAAGTCAACATAATAACTTAAAGTCATAAATCTCATCACATAAATCAAAGCAATGACTAGTAAACAAGTAACCAAAGGATGATCATGAAACACTCCCAAATCAAACTGAATTAATAAACATAATACAATTCCAAATTGTAATTAAACAATACAATAACATCATATCACAGTACCATAAGATTACAAGGTCATAAGTCAAATATCAGTGAGATCATACAAGACCACAAAGTACACTAAAGATGTATCAAGGAAATACTCCATAAATCAATATAAGTCCATTCAACCACAATCTAAACCAACTCCCATAACATACTTCCAGAGGAACACAATAAAGTAAAACACCTGGGCAACTAGGGGAGAGTGTCATCGCATAGTCCTACATGGGCTATCTTGTGCTCTTCCTCCCAACTGGAGGCACCGGTCCCATCTATGGCTATCCTGTGTCCTTCCTCCCAACTGGAGGCACCGGTCCATAGGGTGACTCATGAGGAGCCGTAAACCTCTCGTGAAGACGAGGTCACGACCTTGCCGACCATAGCCTTCTCAGCCTTCCATTACTCTGCGGAAGCACTAATGAAGATGAGGCATCCATTTTTAAATCTTATAATGATATTACTACCCAACCCTCCTATGTTAATTATTAGTTTTTCATTTGATTACTAACTCACTCGTGGGTTATCTTGTGCCCTTCCCCTTAAACAGGGTGCTAGCTCCCATGAGGAGCCACTCTCCCTAGAGACCCAACAATATCAAACCAAAAAACCAAGGGTTGTACAACATAACAAGAACATTAGATCACAATAGAGAAGCATGCGAGGCATTACCCATCTCGCTATAAATACATAATCAAATTCTCAACAATTCCCGTACAACCCTTTCAAAATCATGAAACCAAAACACTTTCCACATCAAGGGCACATAAAGAGAGAACATCAACTGACAATTCATCTCAAGCCTCTGGAAACCAAAAAGAATGACAACCCATAAATGAGGGTAAAATGGAGCAACAAGAGTTTTTCCCCAATAATTCCAACACAAGGATAAAATTTTCCTCAAATATGAGATTAACTCAGAAAAGCCATAAAAAAGGAAGATTCATCAAGACCCATCCACAAATCAACAATGGTGTCACTTCAAATAGGGGAACGCAAAAGAAAATCAACCTTTAATTCAACAAAATTACTTAATAAAACCAAAAGCCACCAACTAGGCATTCCATGGGAGACCTCAATTTTCTCCTCACAAGAACCCTTAGTGTGGTATGTAAATCACCTTCATAAAATCAACAACATGGAAAAAACAACAATTATCTATTCACATTCTCAATCTAAACAAAACCAATCTACTCAACAAACAAACCAATTACAATCTCAAAGTTCTAAATAACTATCCATATAAGACCCTCATTTATTAGAGACTCGAATTGTCATAAAGTATCTCCTCACTAACAATCTAAGTGAAATAATTAAGAACGAAATCTCAATTTGACAACAATTTATTTCGTCCATGCAAATTTATAAAACTAAAAAATAAAGACAAATAGAGTTTACTACAATATGACCAAAGGTGCCAATTAATTATAATATACACACTTCCACTATTAAGGAGTTCAATACAACCACCCATTACAAGATTACCAAATGCAACCATATAACTAAACCCCTCAATGATCCCAAAAGATAAATATACCATTTCCCTCTAACCATTACTCCCCTAATTAATCAATTTAGCTTAACAACTAGATTAAATAACTAACGAAATGTAACTGATGTTGCAATCACAAGTACTTATTTAGGACTACTATATCAATATTGCAACTACCAAGTGTAGACTTCTTAATAAATTATTAGACTAATATAATTCACTAAGTAAATTCTTCCCAAACCAAAAACCAACATACTTTTCTTATTATCCCAACACAATAAAACATACATATAGATACTTTTATAATCACTTTAAGTTTAAATAAAGATCACACACATGAAATCAGAAATTATAAATATTCAAGAATGACATACTCTTTTTAGAGTGATGATCATATTTGACCTACATTCTCTTGGTCTAACCTTATCTTTTATAGAGGGTAAAATTATACATCTATCACGATTATAAATTACAAATACTAATGATCATAAACCATTTAGAGAAAATGAGTAATCCAAAAGCTATAAATGTATATATAAAATACCTACTTAAGTTTACAATACTCGACATTTATTAAAATTCGTTAATTGAATTATTCTTTCCTTAACGACTTCCTATAGATTTCAAGTGCTACGACTGCGCTAGATTGACCCAGGGACCCGGAGAGTCTATTCAATTTACTATTCCTTTGGAAGTCTAAAAGTTACAGCTGTGAAAGGTGGTCAATTGTTTCAAGGAGGCTATTTAATTCTGTGCAATGCCTCAACTCCAAATGCAGTAACTAAGGCAGGTTACCAAGCATATTAGAAATTGAATATTGGAATTTGGAAATATCGCCATCTACTTGCATTATTATCAAATCTCACATGTTATCCACAAGATGGAAGAGAAGGAGAAAGGTGAGGTGCAAATATGTGACTTAAGAGTAGGATAAATAATTTACAACTTTTCTTTTTTTGAACTAGACGCATTCCAGTTTGGTGGCAAGTTTCCAGAGACGCACTCAAATTTGAAGTTTGGAAGTTAAAATTCACCACGATCAAAGGTAAGCTCTCAAAAATTAACAATATTTATTTTCAAGTGCAACAACTGCAATAGATTAACAGCAGCATCAAGCAGGTTATTTAAATCTATAAACTTCCTATTAAGTTCATGTGTTGCGGCTAAGACTGGTTGACAATGACAATAGAGAGATTATTTAAACCTTTAAACTTCCTATTATGTTAAGGTGTGACGGCTAAGATAGGTTTTCAACGAAATCAGAGATTTTATTTAAATCTATACACCCTACCATGTTCAAATGCGCTGTTGTGACAAGATGCAAAAAGAATCAGGGTATTCCATGTTGTATTTTTTTGTTAGCTATGTTTAAATGTTTGCAAATCTTACTTTCTAGGTTCAAGAAATCTGAGGGTTGCTTCATTTAATGTGAAATTGTAAATTTAAATTATGTAAATTGAATCTTCCACAAGCAGCACTATTTATAATGAAGAAAATGAAATGGATTTGTTTAAGGAAAGAAGAATGGATGGAGAGGTAGGCACCTAGGAGGGAATAAAATGTGGAGAGAAAATAGGTCAATGGGAGCTAAAACAAAGGTCAGTACAATATCAATTTAAGAACAACTCTGAATGGATCCACAATGAATATAGATATCATCTATCGGTTGAACAAGGGCCGAACTCACCAATAAAACAAAAATGGGAATCATCAGATTATATATTTTATATTACAGACTCCATAACATACAGAGACATCACAAGTTCACTATCCATTTAGCAAGAGACAAAAGGGGTATGAGGAATCAAAAAAAAATCAAGGTAAGTAATGATGGATCAACACAACCCAATTGGAAATACCCACTAATGAAATCGCCATTAACGAAATGGAACTTTGAATTGGAATCTTAAGCATTGCAGATCAAGCATCTAAATTGAGAATGAATGAATTAGATTATCTATCTGATGATGGAGCCAGCTATATTAATAAAATCCTGGCTGAATGACTTGTTACATACCTTAAGTCGTAAATGGAAACAACTGCCTCCTCTTCTATTTTCCTTGATCTTCTCCACATATGATCCCTTTTTTTTTATGTTCTTCAAACTCTGTATTCTCTAAACATGTTTCAGGCCCGAAAGAGGCGTAGCCTCTAGCAACACCCCCAAATTTTCTTTTATTCTCATGATCTCCTCCTCCTCTGAATGCCCATGCTCCTCTCTATAACTTCTCTATGTATCTATATATCTCCCAGGAATTTTTTTTAGATCCATTGAAGCCGAATGGTCCAAAGAAAAATCATGGCATGATCCAAGAGAGAGATTTTTCCATCCTTTTCCTTTCGTTTTCCCAACAGTTTTCTTATCACGATCATTTATTATTATTTATTTAATTAGCAATAAACTATTCACTTTCCATTTCCAATTGCTTTCCTTGCTTTTATCTTCAGTTCGAAATCTTATCTTGCCATTTATTTAATTTTAAAAGAAAAACATATTACCTTCGATATTTTAATGAGTTAACTCTAGCACAATATTATTCATCTTTTCTATTTTCGTCTTCAGTTTTAAATCTTATCTTCATGATTTATTGGACATGATGGTTATCTTTATTTATTTATTTATTTATAATATTCTATTAAAATTTATTTCGTCACATTGTTTAATTTAAATAATTACTCATACTTCTTTTAGTTATTATTTTAATTTAATAATTAGCCATCCAAAATAGTTATCGTATCATTTACTAAATGTAGTTCATTTAGTTATAATTTCACTTCCCAACTAAATTAAGTGCCCTTTTAATCCTTTTTAATTTAATTAATTAAAATAATCAAAACTATACAATATTACAAAATCACAAAATTATGACAACAATATACTCACAAAATCAAGACATCTCAAAATCAACTTATCACACTACTCAAACACACGAAAA
>VDFB02056997.1:0-16645 GCA_007258455.2 Sequoia sempervirens
AGAAGCAGCTAACTGGAAGTGAAAATAATCTCCAAAATCCCTCTCACAAGCAAAGATGAAAACCCATAAAAAGGGGAGTTAGAATTGAAGCAATTTGAGCAAAAAATAGGCTCAAAATGACCGTCACCTAGGTTTGACTTAAATTGATCCCCCTTTCACTCCTCCAATTGAAATCAAAACTCAAAACTCCACAATTCGCTCCATTATGACTTTGTATGATTTGCTAACTTAAAAGAAACTTAAGTATAACTCCACCTCCTGATTTTTGTATGAATGGACATGGAGTTAATCATTTTTCAAATATCTCTTCTCATTATCTCTATATCTTCACTTAGGCTTTTTAATTTTCTTCAAATATCATAAAATAAATTAAAGGCACAAAGCCTAGGTTTGACATAGATGCAAAGGATAACACAATATTATAAAGGAATTAGTGAAGGATTTTGATTTTAATTCAATGTGATAAAATACCCAAGTCGACTTAGGGCAACTTTGCTAACCCTAGAACAAAACATCATGATCCCTGATTTCTCTCATCATTTTTCATTTTCAACTTTTGGAAAAACTTGTCTTCCTGGCCACACCATCATGAGACCTTAAGGTTTGAATGTTCAGCCTCTTCTTTGCTTTCATGGAGGAACTTATCATAGATTTCGACAAGAGAATGCAAGGTAAATATTTTTTGTCACAAATATGAATGATAGCCACCATTTAAAATGCATTTTCTAGCTTTATAGCCGCAACCATGAGTAAGTTTTGATGTATTTGTCTCTCCCCACATTCTGTTAATGCCTTTTATGAACACTTGATGCCACCATGAGATGGAGTTGGCTTGACTTTGGAGTCTTCAGAATGGGATTTGAATTTATTTTACAAAGAGAAGAAATGAAGGTAAGCCCCTCATCATTCAAATCTTGTAATATCTCTTTGTTTTCTACAACCACAAGCTCGATTCGAGCCCAAAAAGCTACAAAAATGAATGTGTATTTCTATTTCTCCATGCATTTTTTTCTAAAAAACCTTCTATATGCTATGGTGCAGCTCCATTTTTCTATATCTTAGAAACTCTAAGGGTCCCATTGTCTCTTGCAAATATGTAAAGATCCTCCATTTTTATAAGGGTTTATATGAATATCATGGCTGCAACCTTTTCTTAACTTCTGGGTATTTATGATTCTTACATGGTTGTGCCCTTCTTGATTTTTTGGTACTATTTAAGACTTTGTATAAGTTTGAAAGCTTGCTTATTTTCTTTATTTTATCTTCTTTATGTTTGAAACACTAGTGTCATCATGACATTTTGTTCATTTTCTTTCAAGGAATGCTTACTTGGATTCAAAATATGGTAGAAAGAAATAATATTATCTACTTTTTTCAACAAAAATAAGCACTTTACTTCATTCTGGGTTTGTATTTTGAAGCACCTTTTGAGTGTCTTCCACTTGCATTCTTTCTCAAAATCCTTCATGGTTGCCACTGTCATTTGATATTCATGGTATGAATCCTGATTCAAATGCTTCAAATGCTATTGCTGTTTGAACAATATGTTACCCTCAACATTTAACTGTCACTTGCTTTGAAATCATGCCCATATATGATGACTTGCAAGGGATTGTATATGCTATTCCTCTATCCTTTTTGTGATTATTCCTCTCACAATGGACTACCCTCTTTGTAATGGTGTTGAAGTTGGAATGTTTCTTCATAGTTTATTGGTTCTTGTGTTTACTTTAGTAGTTGTACTTTGTAACTTTGACTGGATAATAGAAACGGGTTATTCCATTGTGAATGATCATCATTCATTGCCCTTGTGCTTTTGAGCATACAAAACATGATTTCCCCTCATTGAAGTTACATGAACACTGTGATTGTTTCTATAACAAAACATATATGTTTGTTGCTACTCAGTTTTATGTGTTGGTCTCAACCTTATGGGAGCCACATTTTCCACCACACATAACCTTTGAACAATATTTGTTGGTTGAAATGACTTATATTGACATTCCTTTGATTGAAAAAATAATAGTATCTTTGTTGATTTGAATGATATGATTTTACCTGTACCTTCACACTCAACAAACAAGTTAGATAAAAATAGTGGCTGAATGCTCTTCCGATGATTTGAATTTTTGCACATATCTGATAATGATTCAATTGAATTGATGCATCATAGTTGTAGGTTATATGTCTATTGATAAAAACATATGATGAGTTTTGATATCTTGAGCTCTAACAAAAAATTTCAATCAACTGCAGGTACATCTGAAGATCGGGTACAAGAGAAGTTGAAGATAAGAAGATCAAGTTAAATATAGGAGGACTTCAACAGCATGTGCGCATCATCATGGAAAAAATAGGCCCTTAAGGGCAAAAATTTTAGAAAAAACGAAAGTTAGGAACCTTGACGTAAAAATTTGAAAATCTATCTATATTATTTTCCAAAAATATGGAAGAATAGATTCTATAGGCAAATTGAATGTAGTTTCTAAACTACTAGGTTTATTTTTATTTGTTAAATCTATTTTACAAATTGGAAATTCCCCCAATGCAGTAATTTAAATTTTAGGGAAAAATAAGAAGTAGGCGCCTCAATCAATTCAAATCTCTAACCACAATAAAATGATAATTATTTTATAATATTTTAGACATAAGTAGAGGACTCATAAGGATGTGGATAATATTTTTTTGTAATTTTTTTCCAAGTAAATAATTAATTTTGAATTTTTTATTACAACTTTTTAAAAATATAAAAACTAGTATGTCTGACCACCTTAACTTGGTGAAAAATTCTTGAAATTCAATTTTTCATTTTTTAATCCTATAGTATGCAAAGCATACAATGTGACGCATGTTTAAGATTCAAAATATGTGATACCATTTGAAATCTATAGATGTTTTTCAATCATCCTATCAATCAGAACATTAGTCATAATTCAAATAGAAAATGAATAATAATTATTTATTAAATTCAAAGTAAAGCATAATTTATATTGGTGGAATGTTGAGAATCTTCTTTAAAAACCCTTTTCATTTCATCAAATTTGGGTAGAAAAAAAGTCATCAGCTCCACATACCCTACAAATATCCATCATATCACCACTTTTTGGCCCATCATGATCCTGCACATACCCAACACCAACATTATGACGCAATGAAGGGTATAAATTCTCCTCATGTTTTTTTCCCTTATTTAATCTTCAAATACATATCTTGCACTCTATATTGTATCAATTCAATTTAGTCATTCCCATGGCTTGTGTGGGATTTCTAAGCATTTTTTTGATCTTGCTGTATAAGAAAACAACATTGTGTACATTTGCATTTCAAGAAGAATGAAATACAGAAACATCATGCAACTTTTGTAATTTCTTTTTGTTGGAAAAAATTACATAATAGGAACTGAACTTTATTTGAAAACTTCATATGTGAATGATAATGATTAGTAGAATTTTACTGAAGTACCTTTTACCTTAGAAGTAGTCATGCTTCAACTTGAAAAAAATGAGATGATGGTGAAATTTTTGGTAACATTTCTAGTGATTTATGCTGAATGCTTGCTTGCTAAGCATGCCATACCAGTTTCCTTAACAATCCATTAGACATGGAGTAAATTTTTTCCCTCCTCAACCTCTTGGAACCATAGTAACTCAGTTGTTTGGTACTATATAGCAGTAGAGAAAAACAAAAAAAAACTAACATGGATCTATTTAGGATAGGACTAGCAAATAGTGCATCTACACTTATTGAAAAATAAATCAAAACTGAAATGAAACATGTCATGCATACTTATTAACTTGAAAAATTACCTTTCCTACACTAACCAACAGTGTTAGTTCTCAAACATGACCATTTATTAGTTGTGAGAAATAGATTCCCTTCCTTAGCAACAAATGTTGATTTACATGCTTATGAATAACTAAAACTCAATGAAGCACAAGAAGATACTCAATAAACTACTATAATGCTTCATAAACAATGTAGAAAAACTCACTAATTCTTTGAATATCTCCAACCATGCTACTTTTTTTGGAGTGAATGGATAAGTTGGATCTGTTGTCCTTTTACTGAAACTTTATCAAGTATTCTTGGAATCTCAGTCCTAGAAAGATGCCTTATTGGGTATCCTTTTGAGATGATAAACTAATAATTATTTTTTCTTGCTTCTCCCTTGTCAATTCTTTTTTCAACCATAACCTCTTTGATCACTTGATTATGCTCATCACAAACCTTTTCTTTGAAAGATGCTTAGTTATCAATAATGTTAAAGAAAAAACTTTCAATGATAGATGTGAATAAATCCTTTTCATGAAAAATTTCATCATTCAATGTATGCTCTAACTTATCGTATGATGGTTTTCAAAGCTCATATCTTCAAAATTAATGATTTGTTGCTTTTCTTGCTCTCGTTGAACAAATTTTTCTTGTGAATCAACCTCTTGACCTTCCAAAACATGAATTTCCTCATTATTCACTGGCTTGAACTTTTGATCACTACAAGAATTTAGTAGAGTGCCAAGCTCTCTGCAAGCTAAATAGTTAGGATCTTGACAATTAAGCATATAGTTGTCTTGAAAAGGTTAATCATCTATAGCTAGTCCACTTGATTGCTCTTCAAGGAAAGCTTCCTTATTTTAATCCATGTTAGCCTCTTCACTATAGTAGAAAGGGAGTTCTAAAAACAAATTATATGCTTCATCTTCATGGAGAACCTGATCTGATTTTTTTTCATGTTCAGCCTAATACTCAATTATATCTTTATGCAAAACAAGCTTGCTAGAATCCAAAACAAAACTATCCTTTTGCTTCTTTATATGGATTGAGATTCTATCCTCGCCCTTGATTTCATGGACCAGCAACTCATAGAAACCTTTATTATGTTCTTGTTTTTCCAAATTAGTTGGTAAGTTGAGCACATGTATGCTCTCTTCCTTATTGTCAACAAATACAAGTAGCTGACCAAACAAAGATATTGAATCCTCCTCCTCATGTGGTGTCTTCTCCAATGAAACCTTGACACCTTTTCTTTGTAATGGAATAATTTCACCTTGTAGTCTTTCCATTCTACTTTCATTCATCTCATAAATAGCATTAGAAAACTTCTCAAACGAATCAAAGTGCAAAGGATTCAATATCAATCTTGAACCAACCTCCTCAACACATGCATTATGTTCAAAGGATTCGTTTTCAGTTGGGAACACACTATAAAAAGCAACAACTTTTTGCTCCACATGTGATTTTTCTGATTTGGTGGCACAAAAAGGACTACAAGAACCATCAGCTACTGAAGTAGGATTACTAAGTTAATTATAAGAAGTTTTAGACCACTGTTGGCTATGAATTGGCTATTTTACTTAAGGATCACTCCTAAAGCTTGAAATTTTGATTGGTTTGGACTCTACAAATCATTGATCCAAATCAATATTTTGCTGCTCTAATTGATAATACTCTACAACTAAATACAATGGATTTATACTTCTACTCTTCCCCATGATCAACAAGCTATCATGATTAATGGGTTGCTCTATAACTATACTATGTTGTACCTGATTACTTTCCTCAACTTGCAAAGGATGAAGGCTTATGAAATTTGGATTTTCAAGCTAAAAAAGTTGATTTGTAGAGTTAAGAGGATCATTTTGCATAAAACTTGGAATTTCATATTTACTAACCTCATCTTGAAAGGGCTGATATAGAATGAAAGGAGTTGTTTGGACCTCATGATTTTGTGATTGAGCAAACAAAACCTTCATGTGCTCCTCTTTTTCAACTAACTGTTTCTCAAGATTTTCTTCAAACTATATTCTTTGTGTCTCCAATTGTTTCTCGTGAATGTATTTCTGATAATCTAACTCCTATTTTTGGAAATCAAGATCGTGTTGCCTCTTGAACTCTTCTATCTACTTTTTGATTTCTAACATTGTGTCCTTGATGGCATTCATGCTATTCTTCATATCCATAACCTCCAAATATTGAAGGTGATTAGGAGAGTGTTTGAATTGTTTTGACCTTAGAGATGTTTCTTGAGGCTTATTTTGGACATATAAATGCTATTATAAAGGTTGAGCAGGGGTGGGAGGGAGGCAAGCATGTTGAGCATGTTGATATACTACTATTGTATGGTTGTTTGGGATAAAACCAGCAGCATGGTTATTTAGGTATGGTTGATAAGAAGGTTTATTGATAGTATTTTGATAGTATGGGGGTGGGTATACATATTGACTATGAAAACTTAACATTTCTACTCGTATAAAGGGCTGGAAATCAGAATAAGAAGCTTGATTTTAAAAAATACAAGCACTTGATCTATTAAAACCAATAGATTTGTACCCCGAGTCGCCAGCTATGTGTGTAAATCCTACCTCCAAAGGCTGTAAATAATGATTTTCATACCAAAATCTTGAATTATGTGGAAATTTTTTGGACTAGGAGAGTCCAAATAGTCCCACCGGGCATGCCAAAAACTATTGTCATGAGGAATGTGCCCTACATACTAAGCTTGAAGCTCATCAATCCCATGAAACATGGAAACACCTTCGAGCCTATGGGTATGGTCATAGTGAAGATGAATCTCTAGGTTATGCGTTGGTTCCCTTTTTGATCTCTTAGAATCTAATGACTTAAGTGGTAAAAAGGAAGAAAGATAATTTTTGAAAACTAAAATCTTTGAATGAAATACTACTTCTAGGAGGTGATGCACAAAATAATATCTACCATGTAGAGTAATACACAACTAATATTATCATAAATTTGTTAACACAAAATAACTAGGGCACCTTGATCACATAAATAGTTCACTAAAAGGCTTTGTATAATTTTTCCTTGTTAAGGAAAATAGGGTTTTCATAAATTAGGAGAAGAGATAAACTTAAGAGGACAATCAATGACCTATGATAGATTGCTATTGTGTACATACAATAGTAAATGAGACAAAAATTTAAATGTTTCTAATTTAAAACACATTAAACTTGCATCAAATCATTTAAAAGAGACAAAACACAAGAAATTATGAAGGTAAACTTTATTTCTATTCAATATCCTAAAGGAAACTCTATAAAACTCTAAATAATCTATTGAAAATAAAGTACTATTGTATAAAACTATAAAAAGAGAGTTGAGTTACAAGTGTTTCCAATCTCTCTAAAATGTGTAAGAGAATAAAGGAAGCAAGAGCTAAGAAAAAGACTAAATATTTTCTCAATATATACAAAAAGTAACTCCAATAGCTAAGAGGTGGTAGAAGAAGCTAACTAGAAGTGAAAAATATCTTTAAAATCCCTCTCACAAGAAAATATGAAAACCCATAAAAAGGGGAGTCATAACTGAAGAAATTTGAGCAAAAATAAGCTCAAACTAATTGTCACCATATGTTTGATTTAAATTGACCCCCCTTTCACTCCTCCAACTAAAATCAAATCTCAAAACTCCACAATTCACTCCATTATGACTTTGCATGATTTGTTAGCTTAAAAGAGACTTAAGTATAACTCCACCTCCTAATTTTGCATGAATGGACATGGAGTTAATCAATTTGTAACTATCTCTTCTCATTACCTATAGATCTTCAATTAGGCTTTTTTATTTTCTTCAAAAATCATAAAATAGATTAAAGGCACAAAGCCTAGGTTTGGCAAAGATGCAAAGGCTAACACAATATTATGAAGGAAATAGTGAAGGATTTTGATTTTAATTCAATATGATAAAATACCCAAGTTGACTTAGGGTAACATTGTTAACCCTAGAACAAAAAATCAAGATCCCTAATTTCTCTCATCATTTTTCACCTTCAACTTTTTGAGAAACCTATCTTCTTGGACACCTCTATCATGAGACCTTAGGGTTTGAATGTTTAGCCCTTTCTCTGTTTCATGGAGGAAATTCTCCTAGATTTCGATAGGAGAATGCAAGGTAAATATTTTTGTCACAAATTTGTATGATATCCACCATTTAGAATACATTTTCTTGCTTTATAGCCATGACCATGAGTGAATTTTTTATGTATTTGTCTCTCCCCACATTCTTTTAATGTGTTTTCTTCACTCGATTCCACCATGAGATGGAATTGGCTCAAATTTGGAGTCTTCAGAATGTGGGTTTGAATGTATTTTACATAGAGAAGAAATGAATGTAAGCCCTTCATCACTCAATTCTTGCAATATCTCTATTTTCTACAACCATAAGCTTGATTTGAGCTCAAAAAGCTACAAAAATGAATGTGTATTTATGTTTCTCCATGCATTTTTTTCTAAAAACCTTCTATATGCTATGGTTGTGGTTCCATTTTTCTATATCTTAGAAACTCTGAAGGTCCCATCATCTCTTGCAAATATGTAAAGCTCCTCCATTTTTTATAAGGGTTTATATGTGTATCATGGATGCAACCTTTTCTTAACTTTTGGGTATTTGTGATTCTTCCATGGTTGTGCCCTTCTTGATTTTCTAGGTGTTATTTAAGACTTTGTATAAGCTTGAAAGCTTGCATATTTTTTGTAGTTGCATCTTCTTTATGTTTGAAACCCTAGCACTATCATGAAATTTTATTCATTTTATTTCAAGGAATGCATACTTGGCTTTAGAATATGGCAGAAAGAAATAATATTGTCTACTTTATCTAACAAAAATAAGCACTTTACTTCATCCTGGGTCTATATTTTGAAGCAAATTTTGAATGTCTTTCACTTGCATTTTTTCTCAAAATATTTCATGTTCACGACTGTCATTTGATATTCATGCTATGACTCCTGATTCAAATGCTTCCAATGTTGTTTTTTGAACAATATGTTACCCTTAACATTTAACTATCACTTACTTTAAAATCATGCCTAGATGTGATGACTTGCAAGGGATTTTATATGTTGTTCCTCTATATTTTTTCTAATTATTCCTCTCATAGTGGACTTCTCTCTTCTTAATGATGTTGAAGTTGCACTATTTCTTCATAGTTTATTGGTTCTTGTATTTACTTCATTAGTTGGACTTTGCAACTTTGATTGGATAATAGAAATGGGTTATTCCATTTTCAATGATCATCAATCATTTCCCTTTTGCTTTTGAGTATACAAAACATGGCTATCCCTCATTGAAGTTAGATGAACACTATGATTATTTCCTTAACCAACATATATTTTTTGTTGCCTTAGTGTTGTGTGTTGTGATCAACCCTTGTGGGAGCCACATTTTCTAACACAAATAACAACTTTGAGGATTATCTGTTGGTTGAAATACCTATGCTGATGTGACTATGAAAACTCTGATTGACAAAAAAATAGTATATTTGTTCATGTAAATGATATTATTGTACCTGTACCTACACACTAGATCAAACAAGTTAGATAAAAATAGTGAAGGTAAATGCTCTTCTTGGTGATTTGACTCTCATTCGATGATCTGATTTGGCTCTTTTGTACATCTCTGATAATGGCTCAATTGAATTGATGCATCATAGTTGTAGGTTCTATGTCTAGTGATAAAAACATATGATGTGTTTTTATATCCTGAGCTCTAACAAATTTTTCAATCATTGCAGGTACATTTGAAGAATACGTACGAGAGGAGCTGAAGATAAGAAGATCAAGTTTAAGATAGGAGGATCAACGCCAAAATTATAAGGAAATGAAGGATATGAATTCTCCTCATGCGTCTTTCCCTTATTTAATTTTCAGATACATAGCTTGCACACTATGTTTTATCAATTCAATTTAGTCATTCCCATGGCTTGTGTGGGAATTTTGAGCATTTTGTTGATCTTGTTGTATAAGATAGCAACATTATATACATTTTTATTTCAAAAAGAATGAAATATAGAAACATCATGCAACTTTTGTATTTTCCTATTGTTGTAAAACATTGCATAATAGGAACTAAACTTTATTTGAAAACTTCATATGCAAATGATAATGATTTGCAGAATTTTAATGAAGTATTTTTCACCTTAGAAGTAGTCATGTTTCAGCTCAACCAAAATGAGCTAAAGTTGAAATGTTTGGTAACAATGATCCATCCTATTTTTTGGGTAGTGATTCCTTTAGGTGGTTATGATATATTGTGTGCTAATCCTCACTAAGATTTTTATCTTCTAAGGGATTTCCATGTAAATCTGGTGTTCTTGTGTTATTTTTGTGATGCATGTTTTAATTGTTCCTTTCTATTTCTACAAGTTTAGTGTGATGATTTGAATGTGCTTTTAAGTTAATGAATTTTAGGGATTATTGATTTACCCCCCACCCCCTCTTATTATTTTGGGTTCTCAATAGCTACAATGATATATGACTATAAATTTAAAATATTTTTGTATATCTACCATACTAATAAAAGAATGGCAAGTAGGAAGAGTTATGAATTCCAATGATAGATCATAAAATGTGATTAATTGTAGAAATAAATCCAATATGATTAAGGGTCACAAGATAATAAAATGGAAAGTTTATGAGTAAAATAATTATAAGAAACATTGAGAAAGTAATTTTAATCCTTACTATAATTGGAGAACTTATTAATAACTAAAAGAATACAAAAAATTTAGAAGCCTACATTACATACATTGCGTGTGTAGTCTAGAAAAATGTATCCCTCTACATTTTCACACTTTTTTGGGCCCTCCTTGCTAAAATTAGGATTCTTTCTACCTTAGTTGGTCATGTTTAGCATCCACATGCATTATTTAATGCATCTTTGTAAGGATAATCCTGACACATATCAAGTAACCAATAAAAATTTAATTTTTTGGTTTGTATGGCCTCGATTTAGTGATCAAGGACTCATACGCCACCTTGGGTGTATGGGTCCCACCTAAGTTTTGGGGCATAAACTTGAATTTGGCATAGAACTTAACATTTCTTGAAATTTGTGTCCCAAGCTTAGCATACTAGGACTCATATGCCCAACTAGCATATGAGTCCCACTTAGCCTTGACATATTTTGAATTAAAATTCTTGGAAATATTTTATTCTCCTAGATTTGATGTCAACTTGTAGTGTTGCAATTTCAAGAAATTTGGCATAAACAAGCATAAAAACAAGGTTATTTCACATATTTTCTCCTAGAAAGTTGAAGAGAGCATTCTTATAGAAAATTTGTGAACAAGAGGATTCAAGAGCATTCAAGAGCTAATTATCTAGTATTTTGGTGCTATATTCAAGAATCAAGAATCATGTCAAAGTCATCATGCATCATGTTTGTTTTTTATCCAACATTTGTGATGTAGGTATCTTATGATTCAAGCAAGCAATCAAGTCAAGATCTACATTCATGTTATCCAATTCATACAATATTGTAGCATTCGTTCTAAGGGTTTGGTGAGTTGTAACATTGCATATTTGTTCATTCATCATTCCTTCTTTCTATTTCATTTCATTTCAAGATTGATTACCAAAATGAGGTTTAATCAAGGAAAACCCCTATCCACTAACAAAACAACATTTTTCCCTCTCTTTGATGTGTGATTTGTAGATTTAGGTTGAAGATCCATTGAAGAGCAAGTTTGGAGAAAGTTTTCAAATTTTTCATTTACATTGTAAGATCATTGAAAGTCATCTACAAAGTATAATTCAGAGTTTTAGATTCAAAGATTTGGTAGAAGAGAAGCTACAAGAGAACATTAGAGGATATCAGAGTTTTAGAGTAACCATAATAGTGGGACTAAATCACCGCTCATGGTGTATGAGCCCCATTATACCAGATTTTAAGAATTTTTTGTAGATCTTGGTTTAGCAATTCAAGATTTCAATTTTGACTCAAAACCCTAAACTAGGACTATATTTCCCTTACTAGTGTATACATCCTAATGAGAAATAAAATTCATAATTTATAGAGTTTGTGGCATAGAAAATTGGACACTCTTGAGAAAAGAGACATTTTAATGCCTAATTAGACCTACTTTTGACTACCCTTACACTATTCATTCTTCAAAATGACATTTATAAGCCCCTAAGACCCATTATTTTTTATCTAGAGGCTCGTTTTACATGATAAATCACTTATAACCTAAAACAATACACTTAATTCATTCATATCCCAAAAATCCACCTTCATTTAAACCACTAGTAGGACCCATTCACCACCTTGGGTGAATGAGTCCCCTCTGGTGGGACTCATTCACCAAGGGTGGTGAATGAGTCCCTTTTGAGGGAAATTTCAATTTTGAGTGGGAATTCTCTTAATTCAACTTAATTTTTTAGTGAATGTTGGCCTTTTAGGTCTAAATAATGGGAAAATTAGGTGTTTTTGCTTATAAATACTCATTTTAATTCATTTCACAAAAGCAAATTCAAAAGTCAAGACTTCTACAACAAGTTTCATTAGCAAAGTTGATGTTTTAGGGTAGAAAACTATGGTTTTTATAGGTCTTGAAGCTCACTTCTTGGATCAAGAATCAAAATTGCAAAGAGTTTATGGTGAATTCCTATGGTGAATCATGGAGAAATCTAGGGCGAGGAGATGCAACTAGCCATAAAATCACACCTAAAGACTTGTTTTCAAAGTGATTCCATCTTCCATTTCTTCTCTATCTTCAGATTAAGGTTTTCATTTCATTTACATTCCATTTTCATCTCATTCATCTCCATTCTTGATGTGTTGTGAGACTTCTAGGGTTGAGATCTTGCATCACACAAATCACATTTGCATTTCTTATTCTAGCATAATAGAATAGGGTTTTAACATACCTCAAACTTTGATAGTCTTTAGCACACATAAGGCTAAGGTTTTATGCAAATTTTTATCTATTTAAGGTTTGATTACCCAACTATGGATTTGAACAAGGAAAACCCCCCATTAGAAAAATAATTTTGTGCTATTTTATAGGAATTTTTTGAGATTCTGAGTTAGGTTTCCATTAGAAAATGTTGTACAGTTTTCAAGGTGCAAAACAGAGATTTGAACTTATAGAAATTTGAAAGTGGATTGATTCACCATGCATGTTGAATGAGTCCCTTATGAGGTGACTTTCTGAGTTAGATGAAAATCCAAAATCCCAATGTGCAGAAACCAGTTTCTTGGTAGAAAACCCTATCATAGGTTTGATTCACTCAAGGTGGTGAATGATTCCTAGTTAGCTCAAAAATCAGATTTTCTAGATTTCCAAATTGCTTTCTAGTCCTCTTCAGTTTCTCAAGTGCACACAATCTGAAACATAGCTTTTTGTTTAGCTTTATTTGTATGTCTATTCATTCTTTTAAGCTTTTTGCAAAAATCACCATGATTTCAAACATTGCACATTTCTTAGATTTTGCATTCATAATTAGTCAATTAATTCATTTAGTTGCACTTAGATCATATCATTTAGCCTTAATACATCATGCATTTCCTAATTTGAGTGAACCACATTGTTTTTGGTGGTCTATCTCTCTCCTTTTAGGTGAATAACCCTAAGAGTACAAGAGTACCCTATAGACCACTTTTAAATCTATGGTTCATTTTGGTGTACCTGCATATTGAACATCATATCATTCTGATTTACATTTGTATTTGCATCCTAGGACTCAATTTCCTTGTCTTTTTCACTATTTTCGCATCCTAGGGCTTCTTAAAATTGCATTAGTGAAAGAATCATTTAGAGTTCATTAGTGCATCTTATCTCATTGCATCATTCCAAACTTCTATATTTTGTCTTTATCAACATTTTATTGACCTGAAAACATTTAGAAAAGTCAAAAAAATAAAAATACCTCCTATGGGACTCATTTTCCACCTTGGGAAAATTAGTTCCACTATAATTTTTCAATCAGTGTTTCCATAATTCAATGTATTACTTTGAAAATTTCTATTTTCTACAATTTCTTTTCTATTATAGTTTAGTTATCTTCTATTTTATTTGCATAAGAATAATTTTCTTTCATGGAATTTATGGATAGTCTTAGATTTTTGCAAATTTAATTTTCAATATTAGTTCCTAGTTCATTTAAACCAAATTCATCAATACATAAAAACACAAAAACTAAAACATCAAACTTGTTGGTGTAATTAATTAATTAATTATTACACTAGCATAAGTTAACTTAGGACATAAATCATTTAGTCCTAGGTTGCATCATTTAATAAATGGGATAATATTCCCTTCCTAGTTTGTGGGATAAGATTCCTTCTAGAACTTATCTCATAATTTAATGATCATATAGATAGGGTTCACATGTTGTCACATGTTGTTAGATTATAACACTTGGCAACATCTCATGCATATTATGGTTTACCTCTTGCCTATATAATCAAGCATCTTGTTCATTTGTAACATATCATATCAATCATATTATCAATATAGAATCTTTAATCAACATTCCATTGTTGCAACACTTCTCTTTGTGGTTGATTATCTTTCACGGCTAAAGTCCTTCATTGAAGATTCCAAAGCTTCATGGGCTGTGCAATCCATCATCTCAACATGGTATTAGAGCTACTCCATTGAAACATCAACCAGAGATCCAAGAAGTTGGAATTTGAGATTCTTTGCAGGCTTGGAGTTTTATGTTGCAGGCTAGTTGGCTCTACCTGGGAGCCAAGCTATTTTTCGGTGCAGATCAGGCCCTCTCCGACCTCTCCATTGCGTCCAGAAGGCCTCAAAACCCATAGATCACCTATTCATTCGTCAAAATTGGAGACATATCATCTAGGAGCCAGTTGAGGTATTATTTAGGGTTTGCATTTTTTGTACTATCCGTACAAATCTACTGTAAAAAATCTTCTTGTTTAGTCATCCTCCAAGGTAATTTTTTTTTGAGAAAAATAAAAAAATTTCTACCTATTTTTAGGTGAATTTTTTCTATAGTTTCTTCAAAAATTAACCTCTGCAGGGCGACTGGTAATTATATTACACGGTCAGCAGAAAAATTAAATTGGAGGCTATAGTTTATTTTTCTTCGTCGGTGTTTCAATTTTCAGTGTTTTTTATATTTATTTATTTTTTTGAATTGCAAATATTGCATTATTCAAAAATTTGTCAGCATACTCCAACCTCTGTAGAGTTGTCGGCCCGACCCCCTATGTCACCGCTGCCATCATCTGGCCCCGCCATCGATGTCCGTCCGTCTACAGACATTGTACACTGCCATCGACTGTGGTCACATCAGCCGTCACTGTTTGTTGTGTGTTCCCTCGCCGCTGGAATCTACACCAACCACCGTCGACCTTTATCGGCAACTGCCCATTGATCCCAAAGCCCCTACCACAGTGTATGCTACAACCCCGGTCCCATCATGAACCGTGGGCTCCGCCAGGTTCCGAGTGCTCCATCCTATGTCGGCCATGCCACCATAACCTGCAGTCGATGAGCCGCTCCGCCGCCACTTATCCAATGGTGCATTTTTTTATTTTTTTTTTAAACTATCTGCTTGCCCCGCAGTCATATCAGCGACCGGGGGCCAATTTTTTTTTTCCCTAAGGTGCTATCTTTTTGCGCCTATTTAGCTAACACAAATCCAATCAGGTAGAAATCTTCCAGAGGTCGTATCTTCCACATATGATATCGAAAATTCACAAACGATATACCGTTGGAAAGCTATTGAAGTATAATTTTCAGTGATGCACTTTTTTTTTCAAGATTCTAATGTCATCAAATATTCAAGTCAAGTAAAATTAACCCTCCATTCTCGACTCAACAGTGCATATCTTTGCATCAGATTGTCAGATTTCAGAGATTCCAGTGGCATTCGAGATATATTTCAGTGCATTTTTTCATCAGTCCAATCATCTTCTTTGGTTTCAACTCTAGGTATCCTTTTTTTTGTTTTTTTTATTCTTGATACATCCTAAATATTGAAGTAGAATTTTTTGATCTTGGAGGTATATTCTTAGTTGCATATCTATTTGGAAGTCTTTATTTGTCATTGAAGGTCATTGTCTTTGTTTTCTTGGAGAAATTTTAATTATGGGGCTTGCATATTACTCTCCTTCTTTGGTTATGTTGCACAAGGGAAACTATCCACAATGGTGAGATGGTATTTGCCACCATCTTCAGTCACTTGATTTTTTGCCACATCTATTTGGTATAGTACCTCATCCGAGTGAAGGTTTTCATGAATTTGCTTGGAGTTGCAGTAGGTACACTATCTTGGAGATCATTTCTATGCAAGTTGATTCTGATGTTTTGAATGCTATTGATCATTGTGATTGTCCTCAAATTCTATGGACTAAGCTTTTGGAGCTATACAAAGATTCCAACACTCCACCATTCCCTGATGGTCATGATTCAAAATGTTATTCTTCAGATCAAATGCCCCATGATGTTATTGTTGTGCAGGAAGTTGATTACCTTGATCTTTCTGAAGAGGTTGACAAGGATCCTTTCGGTGCTTCTTCTTCATCAGAGATAGTTGGTATCCCTTCACGTTTAGTGATTCCTTGTCTAGAATCATTGCTTGAGGCTTCCACTATCATCATCCATCAGGACACATTCATTTTTCTAGACTTGATATCACATGATGGCTTTGTTTCAGGTATCACTGACTTGGCTCCTTCTACAAGTTTGGAGGACATTCTTGAGGGGATATCACTCTATTCAGATTTGGCTTTGGAGAGGTTTTTTGAGTCTCCTCATTCCTTTGTCTCGACCTTGATTGGGAATCCAAAGACTATCTTGGAGGAACTTGGTTTCTCTTCAGAGATTTCTTATCTAAGACTTCTTCCCTGATACTCCTTTCAGAATTTGCAGTTTCTTCAG
>VDFB02056998.1:0-28361 GCA_007258455.2 Sequoia sempervirens
AAAAGAAAAAATGAAACCAGTGTCACTAGACTTAAAAGCCCAAAGACGTAAGCCTCCTCGAAGGGCAAATTTCTCAGTCAAATGCCTCTTTGCTCACATGAAAAAAGAGGGTTACTTGTAGCCAACAATGGTGCAAAGCTCAGAGCATGCAAATTTCAAGGTTGCAATGGGAGAAATAAAATGGCAGTGTTATGAATACTGGATTCCCTTTGTTAACTGTTGTTTGAATATCATTGAATATAATCAATGGAGAATAGCAAAAATGAATCATTTTATTCAAATATCATTTGAATATAAGTTATGGTTTGGTTTTCTATTCATGTGAAAAGGAATGATAATGCTTTTTGGATAACAAAAAAGCATTGAATAGTAGGCATAATGACATGCAGAATATAATATATTGAATTAAGTTAAAAAACAATAATGCTTTTGAATAGTATATCTCCTAAAATAGAACTACTATGAGTAGTATGAAGCATATAGGAATTGGGATGCTGCAAATGAACAGATTAAACAAGGTTATTCAATGGTTAAATTCCTAAGACAAAAGTTTTTGTTTCAAAATTCATTGCATGCATAGACCAATGCCCCAATAATTCATATGAGATCAAGAAAAACTCACCAAATGCCCGCATGCATATAAGGCACAAGTTTAAACACCTGGAGCAACTTCTTATCACCTATAGCATTCCACACAACTGTTGTAGCAGCCTACACAATACCAGTAGCACGACTACAAGTGAGTTGCCATGCATCATGTGCCTAGCCTTTGAACCTTCCTGATTTGAACTACTGAACCAATTTCATATCACAGTGCGTAGGAGTCAAGTTGATATTCTGCAATGCTCTAAACCACTGAAAAAGCTTGAAAATCTGAACATGCAAACTGCCATCAAAATATCACTAATAAAGAATTAATATTCACTATGTAATTCAATTCTCTTAATTTGTTAAATTAATTTCATGTGTGATCATTTTTTTATCCATGAAAATTTTCCACACGACAGTAGTTTTTTAATAGCAAATGAAAAAATAGGCATGTAAAGCGCAAAAAGCAATCTAAATAGCCAACAACAATTCAGCTATATGATATATTTATAGTGAGAAATGCAACAATTTGCCAATATGTTACAAGAAACTGATCAGTTATAATCATCAACAATACAGATGAGAGAGGGAGGAACAGAGAATGAGATCCTTGCAAAGAGTTTCCCGACACCTTCGCTCTGCTGTGTTGCATAGTATCCGGATAATTAATATGAGGCATTGCAAACAAAGAAGAATGGGGAATATGTTCAGTGATGAAAATTCCTCTTTCAACCTCCTTGAAATCATCTAAGTGACTAGCTTCATTTACTTTGATAGAATCTGGTAAGAACACTATTTCATCGTCATCAAAACCTCCTTCCCATTCTGAAATTGAGAGAAACTCAAATTCAGGGGGTGGGGGAAAACACTGGAAATGAGATATCCCCTGAAGTGATCTATCTAAAGGTCTTGCAGGATCAAACTGTTAACAAGTACTACGAAAATCCAAATGCTGCAAGGTAACAACCGCAGAAGATGAAAAGCTCCATTCAGGCATATGTCCTATTCCACTTCTTCCCTAAGGATCCCTCTATCAAAATTGCATTCAGATTTGGCCTCATGAGAACCACCAACATCCAATTGCATAGATTTAAAAAAACCACAAGATGAATAAGCACCATTGCAGCATTAATGCTGCTCCACTTCTTCCCTGAGAATTCTTCTTTCAAAACTGCCTTCATCTCTGGCCTAGTGGAAATTACAAACTTCCAATTGCAAATATCTAGCAATCCCAGAAGACAAAGAAGCTCCATTCAAGCATTGGTATTGTCCTGCGCTTAGGGTTTACGCCATGCCCATTATATTCATCTAATTAATACCAGTGCTCATAAAATGTCCAGCAGAATAACTATCAAAACACAACACACTTAGAATACCAATGGCAGTTAAGAGATAAGGGTTGATACTTACCTTCGAGCAAACAGTAGAGAACCCAAACACTTGACCGTCGAAAGCATGAAATGCCATAACACAGGGTCAAAATGGAAATGTAATTTCCATGAATGCAAAATGTGAAAGCATGACAACACACGTTAACCACCTTAAACCCCCCAGCAAATTAGCCTCGACACTTGTCCTTGCCATATCCTTGCATGTTGCCCATCTGCAGCCACCTCACAGGCTCTAAGAAGCTACAAAATCAGAGATCAGCTTTTAGCTCTTTCGAAGAGAAATAATTCCCATCGCCCAGAAAACATTAGAGTTGGCGTTTAATTTTTATCCTACTTTCTCTATGATTGGCTGTTTCATTATCACCTAATTTTACAAATCAAAAATGGTTTTGTTTCCCTGGGAAAATTCCACAGTCCAATCAGAAATGCACGTTTTAGCATTTTTGAAGAAAAATAATTTCCAAACCTTCAAAAACTTTAGAATTGGCGTTGCATATTTTTGAGGGCACAGCTATCAATGTAAACTAATAAGCAAAATCTGCAGGCGAAAACATTAGTCTCCGCCTATAAGGCAGGGACTAATAAACAAATATACATACAAAGTGTATGACAAAATGTGTGCTTAGTAGCAGTGGAAAAAATTGCAAACTTTGGGGTGGTCTATTATACGCAGGGAGGTGCTTGACGGGTTGCAGGACCTTCTTTATCCTAGAAGATGTAGAATTGGGCGTGCCCCCACTAAAACAGGTTGATTACAATTTGCAGCATGCTTTAAATGAAACCGAGCTTCAACTCAGGGGTTTAATTGTTCAAAAAAGTTGTTAGTGATTTTAGTTTGGATGTTTGAATTCATGGGTTTTGATGTCAAATTCTTCCTTTGAAAACAACGAGAAGCCACATGGTCATTCATCTGGGGTTTGGAGGGCGATAGGGTTTTCAAGAGGCGTCAACATTATTAAGGATAACTATTAATAGGTAGGCTAGAAAATTGGACATTTTCTTATGGACATGGGGGCATGAAATTAAAGCGTAAGAGATTTGGTGTAAAACCATCAAGTTAATTTAATGGGATTAACACATTGGTCGATTTGTTGACTATCTGTGTAAGGAAAATTGGTGCTTTGGACAACTAAAAGTTCGTTGTACAAGGGCAGGGTTTGGAGGTCCATGAATCAAAACTATTTTAAAGTACTTCAATAGACATTAAGAAAGAAAAATAGAATAAAAAGTTTACTGCAGTGGGGGGACTCGGTCTTGGACCTCCTCAGTGCGAGTCTGAGGCATTTCTTTTGGAAGGGAATCAAGGTTTGTATTTTTCAATTTATTCTAATCAAATATTTTTTTTAGTTGTAAATGTGCAAAGTGGTCAAAGGTAGATAATGGGATGTCTGAATAGTATTTAGTAACAGGAGTGCTTATGCATCTTTAATATAATGAGGTAAATGATGTAAAACAAGAAGAAGAAGGGGAAAAAATAAAAAATCAAAGATGTAATGTTTGAAAATCTAATGGTTTGTCATTTAGACACTCTCAATGTCGAAAAGAAATTGATGATTGTGTTCCAAAAAGTATTTTATTTGGTGTCAATGAGATGGATTCTCTCTATATAAATTAAATATATAAATTTTCATCATCATTAATTAAGTCAGTAGGCTTCTTACACTCACATCAAGGAGTATGTGTACATTTTTATTCTCCCCATTTAAATTGATGGCTACTAACCCGTCACAAAGTAAGGTATTTATAATAGATTTATGCTTTTAAATCAGATTTTAAAGCAGTTGAAAATTTCCTTGTTTTAGACAAGATGATCTTGAATATTTTTTTAATATCAATTTAGAATTTTTAAGCCGAGAGGCTTCTTACACTCACATCAACGAGTATGTGTACATTTTTATTCTCCCCATTTAAATTAACGTCTACTAACTCGTCACAAAGTAAAGTATTTATAATAGATTTATGCTTTTAAACCAAATTTTAAAGCAGTTGAAAATTTCCTTGTTTTAGACAAGATGATCTTGAGTATTTTTTTAATATCAATTTAGAATTTTTATTTAATTAAAATATTATATTTAAGATTTTTTTTTATATGTAAGCTTTAAAAGCATGTATTTTCATCATCTTTTTATAGTTTTACTAAATATGAGATTTTTAAGGAAATATAATATAGTATTCTAATTTATAATAGTAATATATATCATTTTATAATATTTGTTATGGAAATCCATATTAATTTACAATATTTTCACACTTTTATAATTTTTAAAAGATTTTTAACAAAAATATCTTGAATATCTAATAAAAATAAAGTTGTATTGCCAATGCTTCATTTCGTACATAAACTTATATGAACACTACCCTTCAACTGTATAATGCACAAAGAGCTTAGAGTGTGTGTACACTGTTTAGTAAACAAATTTGTCAAGAGTGTATGTTGTTTGAATTGTACAAAGCTTCACTTGGTAATGCAAGCTTTAGTCGTGGTTTACTTTATGCATATTGGATTGATGATTTGCTTGGTTGCATATTACTATAGATAAGATCCAAATCTTGTTTTTTTTTTGTTCAAAGCTACCTCAATCAATAGTAAATGATTTTAACTACAAAAGTTTTGTATGTAGGTGGAGTTAAAAAAGAGATTTAACATTGAACCAGAGGCAACCATCTTCGAAAAGGGACAGACAAAAGTCTAGATTGCGATTGGGAGAGGGAAACAATTGCGGATTGTGTAGGTATCTACATTTCTTATTTTACTTGTAATCAATTGTTTTTTAATCATAATACGAAACATAATGACTTATTTTTCCTTCTTGATATCAATTTGAGTTTTTGGATTTGAATTATTTTCTCTTTCAAAAGTTTTTTGTTTTGTTTTTTGTACCAACTTCTAGCAAAGTGTTGCCAGTATAATCTCTAATATATATGATATCACTGTTGTCTTCAGGATTTTTATTTAATTTCTTAACTTTTGTATGATTTTCAAAGATATAGATGCTCACATCTTACAAATTTGAATCATTTTTTTCATTCATACTAGAGTGATCTACTATATCAAATTCAGAACAACTCCTACATTTATGTAAAACTCTAAATTGACCTTCAACTTGTTTGGTTTTTGCATCTTCATTTGGTTGCCACGGATGAGCAGTAGCACTGATTCATGTTGTTTCAGGATTTTTATTTAATTTCTTAACTTTTGTATGATTTTCAAAGATATCGATGCTCTCATCCTACAAATTTGAATCATTTTAATATTGACCTATTAGTACTCAAGTGTGGCCAAAAGTTCATAGTAAAATTTTGAAAATGATATTAATGTCAACACTTTTTGATGTTTAATATACGTAAAATTAACTATTTGTACCAGTGTAAATATAATTCCATTTTTTGCAATTTTTGGGTTAGAATTTACTCTCAAGGGGATTTTTTAGGAGCACAAATAAATATGACATCTTATCTACTCATATGATCAATATTTTTAATTGTATTCACACAAGTTGTCACCATCATATCTTGATTTGTTTTCTCCATGGAGCTAAAATAATGCAATGGTTAGCTCCTCCTGAAATCGTACATCTCCTTAAGGACTTAGTGATATCACTTGTGCATGAAGCAAAAGCATAGATTCTTCCTTTTTTTTATTATCTTAAAATCAAATAAAAGATATTTAATGAAACAAAAAATCAAATCAAAGAGATTTGATGAAACACAAAAATCAAATCAAAGAGATTTGATGAAACAAAAAGAACAAATAAATAATTAAAAAATTCACATATTTACATAAACTAAAAGATTTGATCACAAAGGAAAAAATAAAATAGAAAGATTGTTTTTATATCTAAATTTAAAATGAATATGCAATTTTATTTAATTCATTGGTATAGATAATCACTACAAGAAAAAAAAAATAGAAAGATTATTTTTAAAATTTAAAATGAATATGTGGGTGGAAGGGTGGCCTCCCCCTCGCCCCTCACATAGGCGTCTGGACGTCCAGGGTGGACGTGAGGTGGCGGACGGGACGAACAGGTAGTAAGGGGTTTTTGGCTCGCTTCAGTCACATCAACCTATCTAAGCCGGGCCGACGGCCCCTTGTTGGCCGGGTTTGTTGGTTAGTGTAATCTTTAGAGTTGGCGCAGAGGCATGTTGCCCGCCCTACGTTGTTTGGGTGACATTGGCACATATTTCTCTGTCCTTCCATGGTCGTGGCCGAGGGAATTGGCCATTACTCATTGATCATGAATCTAAGTGGCTGGGACAGAGGCGCTTTCTTCTCATGCCAAGGACATTTGTTTCTCCATAATCTTCCTTCGAGCGGATCCCGATCATTATTCGGGGCTTTTATTATGTTTATGTTGTCCGTTTCTAAGCATGGGCACGCATTTGGTTGTTGTTTTTGTTTGTTTTTTTCTGTTGCAGAGCGCGTTTGGCAATTTCCTGTCAATGGAGAATCAGTCGGTCGAAGTTTACTATCCTCATTTCGTCGGAAGGGCTGGAATCCTTCGGTGTGGATACTCCCGTATCATTAATCGCAACGGAGAGGCAAATTGCATTTCGCGAGATCACGGACCAGCGTCTAAAGCACATCTTGCTTGTGGATGACCCGACGTCGCTTGCGGCTGTGAAGATGGTCCTGGGTAAAGGTCACCTTGACAGGAAAAGAATTTGCTCGCGACAATGCTCAAATTTCATCTCGGTTTCTCGCCGTTCTCCTGGATCTAGGTACTCCGAAGCCAGTGGCCAGGGACTTGGTGGTCTGAATGTTTTGGGAAGATTTGTTGGGCGGTCTCGAAATTACTCTGAAGGCAGCTTTTAGTGGAAAGGGCATCCCGCGCCCTACAGACCTTACCTCCCTATGGGATTCCGATGAAGCGGTCAAGGTTTATCCATTTCTTCTGGATCTCAAAGGACCTGCTTTATCACGTCACCGAAAACTTGCCGATGTGGCCGTAGAGTTTCTGAAAAGAAAAGTGAAAATTGTGCGGTGGAAGGGTCGGACTGGGTCAAAGGTTTCATTTGCTTTGTAGAGGTTAACGGATTCTGGTGATTTAGTCGGGTATGGCAGTAGCGGTATGGTTTTGTCGGCTCTTGTTTTAAGTTTCTCTGCTTTCTCGAACTGGAGTCTTAGCTTTTTGGCTGTTGTGGTGGTTAGGCCTATGTTTGTTTCTTCTTTGTCTCGCTACTCTTATGTTTTAAACTGCATGGAGCTTATCCTGGTTAGCTCCTTTTTGGCTGTCTGATGGTTTTCATTGAATATCTCCTGCTTAGCAGACGTTTGTAAAGCTCTTTTACTATCTATGAAAATATCACCTTACGTATCAAAAAAATTTAAAATGAATAGAAATTTTATTTTATTCATCTGTATAGATAATCACTACAATTTAATTAATTATTTTAAAACTAAATAATATATTTTTTATAAATTGTAGAAATTAGAATTTAATTTAATTTTAGAATGAAATTTAAGTTTTCAAGATATTGTGGTGATTTCTCTTGCAAACATATTAAAGAGATTTAAATCAAAAACTTCCCTATGTAAATTATTAAGTCGAGACTACACTCACATAATGAATTGCAAAACCTGAGTACATTTTTATTCTTTGCATTTAAGTAAACGTTCAAATGACATGCAATAGGCGATAAAATCTTGTTTACCTCATTCAAAGATGTTTGTACATAAAATCAAAAAGCATGCATAGAAGCAAAGATGAAAATGCAACTCTTATTTAAATTAAAAGATTTAAATCAAAAAACTTTGCTATGTAAATGATTTTATAATTTTTTTGAATGCATTTTTTAGTATGATTTTAGAAAATGAAATGATTTTACATACAAAAAAGAAAAAAATAAAATAGAAAGATTGTTTTTATATCTAAATTTAAAATGAATATGAAATTTTATTTAATTCATTTGTATAGATAATACAATTTAATTAATTATTTAAAAACTAAATAATATATTTTTTATAAATTTTAGAAATTAGAATTTAATTTAATTTTAGAATAAAATTTAAGTTTTCAAGATATTGTGGTGATTTCTTTTGCAAACATATTAAAGAGTTTTAAATCAAAACCTTCCCTATGTAAATTATTTTATGATTTTTTTAAATGCATTTTTTAAGTATAATTTTATTTTATAATTATACTAAAAGAAAAAAGAATAGAATTTTTTTGATTTTATAGGTACATTTTAGTTCATAATTTATTCTAAAATTATAATTAGTAATTGTTGAATTATTTTTAAATGAATATTTTATTTTTATTTTTATTTTGTATTTAAGCCGAAAGGCTTCTATAGTGACATTAGAAATAGAAGTGGACTAGATTTTTTACTGTTTTGCTTTGTTTTTAAAGCTATTCTTTTTAGTTTTAAAGAGCGTGAGAAGATAAAACGATTGTAACTAACGGTTTACATGCAATGAATGGTTTTAAATTGATTTTATATTATTATTATTTTGTACATTTTCAAACCTTTTAGCATGATGACAATGGCCAAGGAGAGATTTCTTACCGAGCAACATCCAAAGCTTCCTCAATTTTCCCAAAATGGTTGAGGGATTGCTAGCAGTTGTGGAGGTTGTGAAACTCATATTGCAAAGAAATTCATTGAGCATCGTCGTTAGTTGGATCATTTGGCATTGTGCCTCTTTGTGCAAATTCTTGAGGTCAGTTAGCCACAATTTTATCTTATTCTAAAACAATTTTGTTGCTATCTGTTTAATGAAGGCATTGCTTCTGTAGTTTTAAAATATTAATTTTGTTGTTATCTGTTTAATGAAGGCATTAGTTCTATAATATTAAAATACTCTAAATGAGTGAAGATGACTTCATTATAGATCTTCCACCTTGTACAACACAGAGCTCATAGACTACACAAAAAAGTTACGAAAAGCACCCTGACACCCAAAACAAGGAGGCATTGAGGAGGTGTTAGTTTCTTTAAAGAAGGAACATGCATATGCCCAACTCTATGATAAAACAAAACTTAGCGATCATTTCAAATTGCAATATTTGAGGTGCGCTTATGGGAAGTACAAACAAAAAATAAAAGAATCGCCATGGTTTAAGATAGGTAACATTTTGTTCTTTCATTGAAAGATGTCATATGCACTTCTTCATATTTTGTATAGAATGGCTAGTAAATATTTTTTATAGGATGGTTGATAAAGAAATGTACAACATTTGGGCATCATGTGACTGTTATATGCTCTTCTAAGAAGAAGAGAGAAGAAGGACTCAGAGTCCTTGGTGCAGATGCATACCTTGTTAGCAACGATACTGTCCAAATGTAGGTATCTTTTATAGAAATAAACCTATGAGCGGTTCTCTTTAGTTAATTAGATTGTGCATACAAAATTATGGCTATTCATTGATTTGAAAAGTGTGTGGATTCCCTGGAGCTCTCTGGATCACTTTTTATCTAATTAAATTCCAATCTAGAATTTTTTTTTATTACTCAGAACATCAAAAAAAAAAAATCTTGATTTATAAACTCCGAATCACTATTTCCCTTGCAATTGGATTCATTTTGTTGGCGAAGCATCTTAATATATATTTGTCGATTTGCTCTTTTGTCCCAATCTTCCTCCACTAATATGAAAAATGAGGACATGTCAATTACTCACAAGAGAAACAATAGTCTTGTTCTCCACAAACATACACATGGTATTTATATACTAAAATCTATAAATAGGTATCTCTTAGTTTGTGGTGTTTTTTGGGGATTTTATAAATTTAGTTTTACCTTATTTCTATTCTCATTCTACTTTCTAAAAACAAAATTTTCTTTAGATTTTAAATGACATAAGATATTTCTAATATTAACATCTTATTCTAAAATCTATGGTTTCTTTCTTATACATAGTCATCTCTATTATTATTCTTTCATTTAAATTTATTTATGTTTTCTTTGTCCCTCACATGAGCAGCTTTGAATATAAACACTCTTAACACATTGCCTACAATCCTCATAAAATATTATAAAATCAAATCATGAGTTTTATGTATTGCGCTAATAGTTTTTGGGCTCTTTTCCATTGAGACATGGTTTGTGATTGGAAAAGTTGGGACAAATGCAAAGGAGAAGGTTTTCTTCCCAAAGATAAGTTTCTATTTTAAACTATATTCATAAGGGATTTAAGACTGGTATCTAATTTAGTTTAAATTAAGTTTTTTTTTAATCGTTAAATTGCTGGGTAAGGCCAGCGCCATTTTATTGAAACATAAAAGGATTACATAACAGCTTCAACATTTCAACATCCCCCAAAACCGCATAACAACATTCTGAGTTAATCCTAAATGCAAACGCCACTGCTTAATGAAAATTCCCTGTACTTAATTTCTGATTTATATCCCAGCCATCAAAGAGTAATCGGGCTACCTTACCGGTTGAAGAACCACCTTCCAACACACCACCAAGCCCAGGATTTACATCCTTGAGATGAACCGGCACGACCATCTTCTTACCAGACATAACAACCATTGAAATTAAACTGTGATTATTTTATTGTAACAGATTAATTGCAGAGCACCACGCAGGAACAAAATGCGTGTTCTCTTTTTTTCCCCTTGGCATTCACCACGTGCTATTTACAGAGAATGCCCTGTTCCAATTCCCTGAGCTAGACAGCCAACCTCCAGAAGCAGTTGAACATCTAAGCAGATTGGGAATACACCTTTCCTATTAACACCATTCAACAGAATTTTGAGAATTTAGTGCTTACTTTGAAGAAGTGAAAGCACATCAGACTTGCCTTGACTTACTAAACCACCACGACAAATACATTATATTTCTGTTAAGTGCAGACCTAACCCAGCCCAGCCTCCATACTTGCTGCCGCCTCCTTAGCTAATTTATCCGCCAAGGTGTTCCCCTCCCGATAAATATGACTGATCCGAAACTCCATGAAAGAAGAAATCAATCTTGAAATTGGACTCAGCCATCTCCGCAGAAGCCAATTAGGGATTGAATTGGATCTAATCGCATTTACTATGATGAGTGAATCACCTTCCAAATGAATCTTAGACACACCCAATTCCTTTCCCAACTCCAAGCCACACAGCGCAGCCCTGAACTCAGCCTCATTATTTGAAGCCTGACCTATGAATTTTGCTTTCTGCCTGACCACCACACCTTCCGAATTTCTAGCTACACACCCGATGCCTGCCAAGCCCGGATTGCCACAAGAAGCCCCATCAAAGTTTATTTTGGTCCAACCTTCCTCCGGTTTTTGCCAAACTGTCTTCCTCCTTAATTCAGCCTTTTGTTCTATACACTGTGTTCCAGCCATTGTTGGAATACTCAACCCTTTAAACTTATTCGAAAGCTCGACATCCCTGTTTGTGAAGATATTTTTGGAAATAGGTCTACGTCTTGCAGCCACATTAACTAGCTCTATTATTGATCCTTCGATTTTCTTCGAAAGCATTTCCCTGGCCATAGCTTGATCCCTAAAAATTCTTCTGTTTCTTTCCTTCCATATTTCCCAGCTTACCATGGACGGTATAATTTGCCAAATACTACTAAAGACACCCATATCTAGCTTTCTCGGCCAAGCGCACAGCCAGGTACCTAGGCCTTGGGGGACTGGAGATTGATATCCAAGTTTGCCCATGATGGATTTCCAGCAGTACTCAGCATACGGGCATGAAAGAAGAAGGTGATCCACATTTTCCAAACTTTGCTTGCACAGAATGCACCTATTAGGGCCTTTGATACCCAACAAATCCAATCTGTCCTGCGTGAGGACTTTATTTTGAAATGCAAGCCACAAAAACACCCCCGCTTTTGGAAGAACATCCTTTCCCCAGAAAAAGGGAATTGGCCAACTATGGACTGGTTCTGCATTTTCTTTTATCTTATAGCCTATCTTTACTTTGTATTCACCATCTGAAGAAGCACACCACCTTAAAACATCCTCACTGTCCATATCCAAAATGAATCTCTCCCTTAGCACTACATTTAAGGCATTCTTTTGCTCTATCGGGGCATTGATTTCACTTAGATCTTTCCAGATCCACTTACTCAACCCATTTATTATGACACTACTGCCATAGTTGCTTACCTTGGACCCCCACTTTCTGATGGTTTCTTCCCTTAACTCATCCATTTGCGGTTTGTTGCACAATTTTGCATGACCATTCCATGAGTCATGCCAGAACGAAGCCTTCTGCCCATTATGAACTTCCCAAGTGATATGTTTAGATACCAGATTTTTGCTCTCACAGATGAAATTCCAAATGGCTGATCCTCTTGGTGGATTCCTGATTTTTACTATGCTAACAGGATCATCTGAAGCCAGGTATTTCTGCCTCAAAATTCTGACCCACCTCTGATTTCCTTTGCACATCATCCAAACCAGTTTCGCCCCCATTGCTAGATTCATAATTTTCATTTGTCTTATTCCAGCCCCACCTGCTTTTTGTGGCATGCAAATCTTATCCCAAGCTAAAAGAGGAACCTTATTGTTTTCATTCGGCCCATTCCAAAAGAACTTTCGCATAATTTGATTGAGTTGGTCAACTATGCTCGCCGGGATTTTTAAACAAGCCATTGAGTAAACTGGAATTGCTGCCAAAACTGCCTTAATCATTAACAATCTTCCTGCTGAAGAAAGCCACCTCCCTTTCCATAATTCCATCTTTTTCTTGCAGCTGTCAACAAGTTTATCCCAGAAACCTTTCTTATTAACGCCACCAAACAATGGCATCCCCAAAAACCTCCCGGGAAGGCCAGCCACTCTTACCCCTAAGATTCTAGTTAGGTCCCTTTGTAGACTTGGTTGTACATTGAGAAAGTACACTTCTGACTTCCTCCAATTTAGTTTAAATTAAGTTGATTTAGTTTGTAGTGGATAAAAAACCAAGGTTTGTTTTTTAAACGTATCTCTCTTTTCACTTGCAGAAAAGGAATTCAACAACTACAAACTCGGCTGCTCCAGATCTTCATGACATGCATCTATAACTACCTTGATTTTTCTCACATGCCCATAAAAATTAATAGAAGATATGTCAGGTTCAAAAATGCTTGAAATTGTTCAAAGCAGACGAACATATCAATTTGCAAGATTTAAGGTGAGCTCAAGGGGACGTCTGATGTGTTGGTGTCGCAACAAAATTAAGTTTTGTTTTAGGGGAAAAGGTTGCAAGTTGATTCTTAATATTTTTGTATTTCAAAATCTTGCCCTACTCTGGATGGGGTTTACTGCATATGAACTGATAAATATAGCTAAATGCCAAGATTTACCATTTTCTTAAAAAGAGTGTTTATTCATTTGTCTTGACTAATAAAGCTCAGTTACAAAAAAAAATCTAGAAAATAAGTTTACTACATGCATATGTAAATAAGATTTGTTAAATAAAATAGTTGTATGAACAAAAGGCTTGAACTATATAGATTTTTCTTTTTTAAATCGAATTATGTTCCATAATGTATTAAAACTTGTGTAAGTTTTTATGTGTATAGTCTAAAATATATAGAGTTTGAACCATTTGTGAAATTTTTTTCAGGAGATGGCAACAATTTCAAAGTTTTACTTAAATATACTCTTTTTCTAAGCATAGCCGAAAAAGATTAAGATCCGTACAATTTTTTTTTTTGACAAACATAATTATAATTATAATTCACTTTGAAAATAAGTTTCTTATCGATATGGCTATTTTTAAGGATATTTGAAAATCAATGAATAAGGTGCTATGTTATTTATATATGAGGTTAATGGGTATGTTTGATAGATGTCCCATTAAAGTGAGTAAATGCATTCTTTGGTGATGACCACTATGAATCTTAATAAATATTAACTAGGTCTATAACATGCCTTATTGGTAATAATCATTTGTAAAGTCAATCATGATGATCTAACTCTATAATATACTCTCTCATCTTCAAAAAATCTTCAACCTCAAAGAATTCATTAAAATGCAATAACAAATTTAATGTTAAAAATTATCAAGAACAATGGCACATTGTAAAATCATGGAGAAAGTGTGAAGAAGAACTAAAGGTCTACCTAGTCATGTATCACAATTAAAGTGACAATTATGGTGAATAAATCAAATAAAGTGAAATAATTATTAAACAACTCTAAAGGTGACAATTATGGTGAATAAATCAAATAAAGTGAAATAATTCTTAAACAACTCTAAAGTAAGATAAATCAACTCTTAATTAATGAACTCCCAATTTAAGGAACTCAAACATCGTCCAATTTAAAATGATGTTGTTTAGATGGTTAAAATAATGTTGTTTTTTAATCAATTTACTACACAAGGATATCTCTCGACATACTTAGATATATTTTTTAAATATAAGTATGCTAGTTTAATTGAAAATAAAAATAAATCTTAAAAAGAAATTCTATACACAAAAATATAACAATTTATTGCATCATACTTTAAATATTTTTTTATATAAGAAATGAAAAATAAAAATGTGTATTTTTGTACTCCCTAGAATATTAATTAAACTTATTTTTATATCATTGCACCTCCTAGTTAGAGGTAAATCAATTTGATGTGTTCACCCCTCCCAGGTATGTTGACATTCTAACTTTTTTTTTGTAATAACACCTCTTCCTTTGTTGTCGCCGCAGCTGCCATGATGAACACCATGTTATGCCGCAAACTGTTTGTTGTTGTAGCACCTCCCATCGACTCCAATTTCTGCTGCAAACTGTTTCTTCTACACCCATTCCATTTTCGCAATGTTTTCTCAACAGAAGCTCATTCGCAGACCCTCTTTTCACACTTTGCCTCCTCCAAACTTCACATGTCTGAGGCTGATATTAGTCGGATTTTCAAGTTGTACCCCAAATTGCAGAAGCTTCAAACCCTCCACAACGTAGAGAAGGTTATTCATTTGTTGAAGAAGCGCGACTTCTCTGAAGTTCAAATTGCCCATATAGTGAGGATAGCGCCCGAAATTCTTGGAATCGCAGAAAGAATATTGGAACCTAAGCTCAAACTGCTGGAAGATTTCGGTTTTGTGGATCGAAACCTGGCCAAAATTTTGAGTAGAAATCCACACATTTTTTCCCAAAGCCTCAACAACCTTCTTCCCAAGATGAAGTTTCTGAAGAATGTATTTCAGTCCCAGGAAGTGTTCGTTAAAGCCCTGGCGAGAGCACCAAGAATTGTCAGTGCTAGCTTGGAGAAGACCCTAAAGCCCTCACTTGCTTTCTGGGAAGGATGGGGTTTTTGTGGAACAGGGCTCTTAAGCTTATTACGGCTGTATCCGGAAGTTCTCGGGCGCACGTCTCTAACGCCTGTACAGATGGATCTCATTCACAAGATTGGCGATGACAAAGAAAGAAAAATGTATAAATATATTGTAGGTATAGTGGCTATGAGAAGCACAAAAACGTTAAGAGTCCAATATAGAGAATCTCAAACTCTGCGGGCTCTCAGCAGAAGAAACCTGGCAACTATTTGGGGCTGTCCCTCTAGTCTTATTTTTCTCCAAGAAAAATATTAGTGAAAAGATGAATTTTCTAGTTAATACCATGGGGCTCCCTGCAAACTATGTAGTGAAGCACCCTGCTTTGCTGCAAAGCAGTTTGGAAAAGATTTTGAAGCCCAGGTTTCTGGTTTGGCAGAAAATCAAATCCATCAATGCCCTTGCGCTTCCTCTGTTGACGGTAATGACGATGACAGAGACAAGGTTTGTTAACAATATCATAAAAGGGCATCCTGAATCTAAAATACTGTTGACAATTTATGAAAATGCCATCTCTAACGCCTCCAAACGTACAGCTCAACAAAACATAATTTTGGATGGAGAAAGTGAGAGTGAGGTCTCAAAAACCACAACAAATTTATTGATCTAGTCTTTGCAAGAAGGGGCAAACCCTCTCCCATCCAGGTGTCATGAGCATTTTCAATTCCTGTAGGTACTATATTCAACAACAAGAGCTATGTCGGCATTCCCTCTGCCCTACGTTCTGTGTCTAGTTGCTCTTCATGAAAGGTATGCATTGTAGTTATTAAATGCTTTATGTGAGCTAAATGCTATCACTGTAACCATTTAAGTGTGATGTAAGTGAATATTTAGTATATAGAAGTTTTCTTACATTTGAAGTCATCACAAGACTTTTATCATTATGTTCCAAATGTGAATTATGCTAGTGCAAGAAGTGGATGATTATACATAATGTTCAGCAAACAAGTTTCCCCAAATATTCAGGAAGTCATAATTATGGGTTTGATTAAAACCATTTTTAACAGTGGAGTCAAATTGTCTTCAGATGTCATATAAGTCCTAAGAATACATGAAATCAATAAACCAAAACAACAGGCTTTTCCATTTACAAAGGATGTTCATCAGCAATTGGACAACATCACAAAACATTATTAGTTGGAAGTCAGTTAATAAATGGATTTAAGCAGAGTTTTAGGACTGACACTAACCCGTTCAATTTCAGGCTCTGGCATGACAAATTAAAACACTGTATTTTTTTTTTTTAAATAAAAAGGGGTAAAAATTTTATTGAAACTCAGAAACCAGAATTACATCCAAGCCAGGGGCAAAAGCCCAGAAAGAACATAAGATGCCAACAAGGGCCAGAACCAAATCATTCAGAACCCCTAGTATCTGCAGCAAGGACCCGCTCCAAATCCGAGCTAAGCTCAGGAGGGATCTGAGCCCAATCATCAATCTTCCAATCCTCAAGATGCTCTGAAGCCCATTTGGCCAAACAGTCAGCCGTCCTATTCCATTCCCGCGGAATATGGACAAAAGACACTCCCTCCATAAGAGATCCAATCTGCAAAATCTGCTGAACCAGAACCGCCAACTGCCAATTCACATCCAACCTCCTCCCTTGATTAAGTAAATTTATCAGAACCTGAGAATCAGATTCACAAGTAACCCTACGCCACCCCAGCTCGTAGGCCTTCCTCAAAGCATAAAGAATCGCCCAACCTTCCATAAAATTAATAGTCTGTGTTCCCATATGAATGGAAAATAGGAACACCACCGATCCCGAGGAATCCCGCCCAACCCCTCCAACACCAGCTGGGCCAGGATTGCCCCTAGACGAACCATCAGTATTAACCTTCAAGGTTCCCTCAGGGGGAAGCACCCAGGACCCCTGCCTCTGGACCCGCTGCCTCACTCGACTGCCCTTCCGCCCCCTAGTTGCCCCAGGGGAAAACCCCTGGATACCCAATCGAGCCACCACCTCAGCATCCTTCTTATCCAAGGGAAGCTCCACATCCCCTTTGGCATGGATAGTCTCCTGGATCATCCCAAGAATTCTGCACCACACCTGCTGAACCTGCAACAATTCGCCACGAAAAATCCTCCTATTCCTTTCAAGCCAAATCTGCCACAACAAAAAGATTGGGCCTGCCAGCCACACATCCTGCAAAAAAGAGGCCCTCGAGGGAGGCCTGCCCAAGCTAGTCCAGAATTCAACTAAAGAGGAGGCGTGAATGCATGGATTTCCCCAAACACTCCACCAAAAATGCCAAAGCTGCAGGGAGAAAGGACACCGGAAGAAAAGGTGCGAAGAACTTTCCTCACCTTTCCCACACATCACACACATAGACGGTCCCTGAAAGCCGCGCATTTGGATCTTGTCCCAAGTCAGACACTTGTTCCAAGCCAAAATCCAGGCAAAGCAGTTACACTTCGGCCAAGAAAACTTGTTCCAAACCTTCTTCCACCACGGAACTTCCTCCCCCTCAAACCTTTGAGATAGAAGCCTCCGATATCCAGACGCAACCGTGTAGTGCCCCTTTGGATTAGGAGACCAGGCAAGAATATCCTTGTCTCTTAAAGGATTACATTGTCTTCTCAAAAGAATACTCTGCAGAATCCTACAATCTTCCTCCATGCCCATAATCGGCCACTCCTCAGGAGTTCTCCATCTAGAACTCACAAGCTGACCCTGGTAAGAAATCACCTTAAAATCACTTACCCGCGTCCAACCAACATCCTCGAAACTCCTACTCAAAGCCATCAGTTCAGGGAACTGAGATAGGATGGGAGGGTATCCATCCCAGGAATCATACCAGAATTGAACCTCAGTCCCCCTCCTGCAAATCCAAAATAGACCATCCTTGATAAGCACTGCTCCCTTCTTGAGGGTAGCCCACACCGCTGAGCCCTTACCTAACAGGGGATAACGAGGAATATCATCTCTAGGAATACCCTGAAAGTACTTATAGGACAAAATCCTAGCCCAAATCCTATCCTTCTCAGTGCACCATCTCCAATAGAGCTTCGCCGCCAACGCTGTCCCTGCCAGAGAGGAATGTCTCAACCCCAAACCCCCAAGCTGCTTAGGACAACAAACAGTATCCCACTTAACCAAACTCCACTTGGAAGTCCTCACACTACCAGCCCATAAAAATTGTCTTGCCAAAGAGTCCAACTCAGAAACAAATCCCATCGGAGCCACCTGAAGCATACACCGATAAATAGGGAGAGCCTGGACCACAGACTTCAGCAATTGAACCCGCCCAGCAAAGGACAACCACCGATTGGTCCAATGGGTAACCTTCAGCCGAAGTTTATCCAGAATAGGCTGCCATGACTCCCTTGATAATCTTCCCACCGAGATAGGAACCCCAAGGTAAGACATAGGAAGGGTCCCTATCTGAAAACGAAGAATTTGAGCAATCCGCCTTTGAATAGGATTCAGAGTATTAAAGAAATAAATGGAAGACTTATCTTCATTGATTGCTTGACCTGAAGCCTCAAGATACCTATCCAACACCTGACGAATATTAGTAGCCTCCCTCACAGTAGCCTCTCCCATCAAGGCAGTATCATCCACAAACTGCAAGTGGGACGAAGGAGGTAAATCACCACCCCACCGCCACCCCTGAATAAGCCCCAGCTCCACCTGGCTCCTTAGAAGGCGCCCCAAGCCTTCCACAAGCAAGATGAAAAGGTAAGGGGAAAGAGGATCCCCTTGTCTTATCCCACGCGTAGCCTCAAACAACTCCGAGTGCATCCCATTAGTTAACACAGAGAAGGACACAGACGTGATGCAGCTCATGACCCATTGGATCCAATCATCCCCAAAACCGAAAGTAGCAAGGATCCTCTGAAGAAAAGACCAACGGACTCTATCAAATGCCTTTGCCATGTCCAATTTGATAAACATAGCCTTAACCCTAGAATTAGCCATAGAATGGATGGTCTCAGTAGCCAAAACAATACCATCCAGAATCTGCCTGCCTTCCACAAAACCACTTTGCTCCTCAGATATAAGTAATGGCAACCACTTTTTCAGCCTATTTGCAATTAGCTTCGAGATAATCTTATACACCACATTGCACAAGGATATAGGCCGGAAGCGGCTCAACCTATCCGCTCCATCACACTTCGGAATAAGAGCCAGGAAAGTGGAGTGCAGAGCCTTAAGCATTTGCTTATTCCGCTGCGACTCCTTGACCACCTCCAATAAATCCAACTTGATGATCTCCCAAAACTCTTGGAAGAATTCAACCGGGAAACCATCAGGGCCAGGAGCTTTTCCTTTCTTCATTTGAAACACCGTCCCCTCTAATTCTTCAAGTGTGATTTCCCCCATAAGATCCTCTCTCATCTCCTGAGACACCAAATGGGGGATGCAAGAAAGGACCTGTGCCTCCCCTACCAAGTTCCCCTGCCCATCCTCTCTAAAAAGGCTAGAAAAATAACGAACGGCCTCATCAGAGATACTCTGAAAAGAATTCAAACTCTCTCCACCATCCGAAATCAAAACAGGAATAGAGTTACCATGCCTTCGTGCCTTCACAGAGTTGAAGAAAAAGGCAGAATTTTTATCCCCCTCCTGAAGCCAGTCAATCCGAGACTTTTGTTTCCAAAAGATCTCCTCCCGTAATTCCCATTCCTCCAAATCTTTCAAAGCCCTAGATTCCTCCTGCAATAGAGCCTCAGACACCCCTTTCTCCCTCAACAACCTCGTAATACCATCCAACTTAGCTTGTGCATCAACCTTGGCCTTAAAAATATTCCCAAAACATTGCTTATTCCAGCGTTTAATCTTATATTTAACAAACTGGAGAAGCTTAGAAAAAACATACATAGCTGTACCAAAAGATGGTCTTCCCTCCTGCCACCACTGAGCAACATAATCATGGAGAACGGGATCCCGCAGCCACATAAGCTGGAATTTGAAAGAGGGCTTGTGGGTCCGCCCAACTAGGCTGATAGAAAGCTTAATGGGCCAATGGTCCGAACCCCTCCAGTCCAAAATCTCTGAGCAAGTAACCCACCTATCACCCACCCAAAAGCAAGAAACCATAAACCGATCCAGCCGCTCTGCAATGCCATGTTCACCAGGGCGACGATTATTCCAGGTAAAGTGCCCGTTACCTGGCTTGATATCCACCAGATTCAAAACAGAAATATTATCCTGAAAGAGAAGAGCAGAAGCCTCCAATCTCATGGTACCCCCCCGCTTCTCAGCGATCTCAGTGATAGCATTGAAATCACCCCCAATAATCCATGGCAGGTAAGGGTTCATACTTCTCACATACCGAATATTTGACCACAAAGTCTGCTTGCCCTGCAAATCCACAGGCGCATAAATGTTGGAGAAAAGAACCACTTCCCCAGATTCATAACACGAGGCCACCATAGAGATAGAGGATTTGAATGAAAACCACCATAGGGGGAAAATCTTCTGAGGGTCCCATAAGCAAGCAACCCCACCAGAGGCACCCAGAGCACCAACGCATTGGCAATCACCATTCCTCCACAGCTTGGGCATAATGCCCATCATACCATCCACAGAAAGCTTTGTCTCCTGTAAAAAGAGAATATCAGGATATTGACATCTAACTAAATTCCGAACAGCTTTTTGTCGAGGGCCACTGTTCAAGCCCCTAACATTCCAGGATAGGACAATCATTTCAAAGGGCCTGTGAAGTGAGAGTCCAGAGTCTTAACTGACCCTGATTCCACCAAATTTTCCCCAATCATCTTAATCTTCTCCAAGTCCTTCTTCCTGCCCAACTTGGAACCTTTCTCTACCCCTCCTTTCTTGAAGTCCTTTTGGAGGATGCCTAATTGAAGAGAAGCCTTATTGCTTTTTCCCCCCACCGAACCAGCTTTCTGCTCATGGAAAGACCCAGCCCCTCCGTCTTTCACCACCACGCTACTTGGTTCACTTTGAGCCTCCAACTTTAAGACTGATTCCATCTGCAAGGTTCCCACCACCTGAGGGGCAGAGGAGATCCCAGGGCTGATCCCCTCTTGACCAAAGCCTCCCCCCCCCAGCTCCGCACCCTGAACGGCCGAATCCACTCCCACCTGATGGTTATCCATTACTAGCTCCACCAACTGCCCTTGCTGTTCAACATCCACCCTGCCTTGATCCAAATCAACCAACCCAGGGTTCACTTCTTGCTGGCTAAGACCCTCCAACACCTCAAATCTGTTTAAAGAATCCTCATCCTGCCTCTCATTCAGGGGCCTTTTAAGCCCCTTATTTCTATTCCGAGATCTGACAGGAAGAAAGCCATCCTCCCCAGGACCACCACCCTGAACAGGACCTTTACCCTTATCCAACCCAGAAGGATTCATAGGTGGCAGAGAGGAATTAGTCCCCAAAGGCTTGGCCCTTGGGCAACGACGCAGTAAATGACCATATTCATGACATAACCGACATCTAAAAGGTAAGGTCTCATAATCAAGCTGTTGAACCCATGAGTAAGAACCTGCGCATACCTCTAAAGAATCTGGCAAAGGTTTACTTAAATCAATTTCCACACAAAATCGGGCAAAAGTCATTACCTTTTTGAACTGTGTCTGCTGCGAGGAACCAACAGGTTTACCAAGCATTGAGGCTAGTAAGTGCAGAACATCCTCCCGCCAACACTCAACCGGTAACCTCGGCAATCTAACCCAAACCGGAACCCGACTAGGAATCTCCTCAGCTGGATTGAAGCCTGCATGCCACGGCTTGATAAACAAGCCCACCTGGTTGTAAAAATACGGACCTCCTTCGAAAACCTTGATCTTATCCGCCATGCAGTCAAACGTGACCATGAAATAGTTATTAGCAAGGAGCCGAATCTCCATCTCTCCTATTGGCATCCAAGTCCTTCGAGCCCAGCTCTCCAAAAATTGCAGAGAAATTTTCAACCCCAAAAATTTGCAATACAACGAATGTCTTGAGTAGTACTCAATATCATCCGCGAGCATCTCCATCGGGATCACAACATTCGGCCTCTCTTTGCACCTTTCAAGGCAACCGTTAACCTTTGGAACACGAAACCCGCCTGCCAATCCCACCTCACTCTTTTCCGCATTCTGAGAGAATAAAATATTATCATGAAGACGAGACCCCGAAGGCAAGGGTTTCGAGCCAAGAGCAGATCGAAAATCTAGCTTAGGTCCCTCCCCCGAAGGCCCCCCAGCCTCCATTGAGAAAAAAACCCCTGACAGAGAACCAAGTCCTCAATGACCCCCAAAGCAATAGCTCCCCCACGAGGGAAAGCCCCACACGCACCCCCCAAGGAGGGGTCCCCACAAAAACCACCACACCACCCCACACAAGCCCCGAACTCAGACCCCACCACACCACTACACCCCACCCCCCGGCTCCACAAAGCCCCGCACGCAGCCCCAAGCCTCACCCACACCGCACCACCCCACACCTCGCCACAACCGCCCCACACTCAGCCCCCGCCCAAAGAAGACAGCCGCCAGAAGCAGCACCCACACAGGAAAACGCCACGCCCGCCAGCCGGAAGATCCACCAGCGCCGGCCCTAAACCAGGCGACTCCAAAATAGATCCTGCTGCGCCCACGGACCACCAAGAACAAGGGAAAAACCCCCAGGCGACCAGGAAAGACCCAATACAACCAGAACCCCCCCACCCACGACGCACAGACAAGAAAAGCAGAAAAACGAGCTAGGGCACGGGCGCCCTAGCTCGGCTCGCAAAGAACAGACGCGCCATCTCAAATATATCAGATTCGACCTAAAACACTGTATTTTAGTATAAATTGGTTTTCCATTATTTCCAATTCAAAATAACAGTAATTATTACCTAATGGAAGAGCACAGAAGTTTACAACTGAAATGTACCTTAGGTAAATGCACAGGAGTTTACAGAATTCTGATATAAAGAAATAAACAGACTGCACTCACAAGTCTGGAAATCATAGGCTGTATAAGTTTGTAAAGTAGTTTACATCAATAGGAAATGACAAGCGCCTGATAGCTGATGTGCAGATCTAACACTTATGCCCTAATTAACCCTACCGATCCATGCTAGAAAAAGTAGGTGATTATCACCAATCTGCCCAGATCTGATATTCACTCCTGACAAGGAAATTAAGATTAATATAAGCAAATAAGGGCAGTTTTTATTGTCAAATGGCAGCTGGTTAACTGGCGCAGGTTCCTCAAGTCCAGGTCTTGGTTGTGAGGCGATTTTTCCAGGCCAAACTATAATCAGCGATCTTTAGTGTTTCCCTCCAATGGCGATAACACCAGGACTAGCATCTGGATCCAATTTGCCTCCTTACAACCTTCAGGATAACCGATAGGAGTTAGTTATGATTTCACCCAGGTCTGCAGGGAGTTCGCCCCAGGATTTTGCAAGTCTACCACAGATGCATGGTCCCTCAAAATTATGTTTTTAATAGTGTTTTTTAGAGTTTTGGGAACAGGTGGGTGGGTTTTGGAGATAGAGATGTTTTTTTTCATATTTTTTGGATGGTGGTAGAGATGTTTTTTTTTTCATATTTTGTGGATGGTGGTACAGATGTTTTTTTTTCATATTTTGTGGATGGTGGTAGAGATGGTTTTTTTTCATATTTTTGTGGATGGAGATAAAGATGTTTTTTTTTTCATACTCAGTTTAATCTTTGAAAAACTAAGTAAAAAAAGAGCAAAAGAAGTTGCAATTTATCATGTATGTAAACAATATGAATAAAAGAAGCTCAAACTTATACAAAGTTGGACTGATGTACAACATTTTGTAGCATAGACAGAGAATCTTAATGTCTTCACCATCTTGAATAGAAATTGTACCATTATTGGCATAACCCAGATATTCCATTCTGCGGAACGACCCACAAACCCCAGGGAAATGTCCATTTTGTACACATTTTTAAGCATGCCACAATTTTCATATCTAATGCCTCTATTACTATACCGATCAATCAAGCAATCTGTTGCCACTTTTTTAATGTCCTATGGTGGGATTATGCCAACTCTCCCCTGGCCTATATGCAAGTATGTAGTGCAGTCTCACATACATCTGACAGTAAACGCCATTTTCATTGTCTTTTGTCAAATAGTTACATTTTTGAAAACATAATCTAGTCACAGTTACCTTATATGACTTATTGTTTGTCTCTTACCATCATTGAGTAGTGTGGATACATTCAATCCATCAATACAAACACAAAAAGTAAACTGTTATACTTGAAAAAGGGCATATTAATGCACAACAAATACAAACATGCAAAATTGTTTTGATGACTGCACCCAAAACAAAAATTTGAGTAGCTCATCTAATTATTGAACATGAACTTCGATGCATGCTATCAACAGATCTTTGGAAAATGTCTTCCTGCAAAAGTGATTGATCTAAAATTCAGTCACTAAGAAAATTCCTACCTTAGAACAAATCTATAAACATGCCCACCTTCACAATTTACAACAAAATTAAAAACTATATGAAGCTATCTGCAAGATTGTAAGAATGGAGTATTTTCTTTAGCACAACAGAACATTGGGAAATTAGTGTCTCAAGGAATAGTTTTAGAGAACCGGAGAGAAAAAGTGATTTAGGCCTCTGACGTTGATGAAATCCACACATGTTTTCAGATGCTTGCGAAGTTACCAAAAATTGCTGCAAATCTCTCCCATGCAATTTACAATGTAGGTAAGTCTTGTCGTACCTGATGTATGATCATAGTTTTGCATTTACAAGGACCTCAATTATAAATTTATAATGCAACAATACTGGAAAGACCTGTAGACATCAATACATGTTTCTAATGATAGTCATGATTCAAGCTCCATCGGATAATGTAATGTATGAAACGACCATTCGATTATGCTATCATGAGTATATTTAAACCTTCTTGTCTGCATGATAATCAAACAACGAAATCATGATTTTTAATATGGATGGATGGGTGATTTTTAATTTTGAAATCATGATAAATCGAACATTAAATTGTCAAAATGATCAACCATTATGAGTAAATTAATATTGAAATTATATTATTGACAAATCAATTGAACTTGAATATACATTATGTGAATTCCACATGTAAATCAATAAAAAGAAAGAAAAACAATGTGCCAGAGAAATAATGTAGAGTTACAATGCATATAGTCCATGGGATCTTTCAACCTGCTTACAAAGCAATCCATCACAATGGATATTTTTGGGACCTTGTTTAAGAGAGATAGCTAACTCCACATTTTCTTGATTGTAAATAAACAATATATATAATGCTAAGAAATGTTTGTAAATACCCTACATAAATTGTTATGTTGATGGATGTGTTTTTGGTTTATTTTAGTAGTGTAGATGAACTTCCCTACCTTCTTATATGGTCCCAATGGATATCTTTGGATCTCCTTTGAGGGAGATAGCTCATTCCACATTTTACTGATTGTAAATACACAATATATAATGCTAAGAAATGTCTGTAAATACCTTACATACATTGTTATTTTGATGGATGTGTTTTTGGTTTATTTTAGTAGTGTCAATAAACTTCCCTACTTTACTATGGTCATCCTACCTTTTCTCCTGGAATAATTTGCACTTGGAATTGTTGTGATTTTTGTTACTTGTTAATATTATGTTGATTTCCCTAAGATGAATATGGAGTACTAGTGTATCTTTCTTAATCAAATCATATCACTTCAGATTATGATTCATAAACTTCTTCCTTACAGATGAAGAATATATAGGTTAAAAACTTTTGTTGTCTGAATGATAATGACATAGTTTTTGCTTCTTCAAAAAACATTGTGGTAATGATGAGGATTGATCTGATGTCGGAAGTTAAACACTTTTTAGGGCAAGAAAACACCTTTCATTAGGGCATGAAAACAATGCACACATTGCTCGCAGCAGTGGCCATGGTGGCAGCAGCTGCAAACACGAAGATGTCTGGTCTATCTTAAGACCTTTCTACAGGAAATTCTTGTGGCTTTGCTTTTGAACTCCATGATTTTGAAGTTTTAGCAGCTGTAGTTGCTTGTTGAGCTAATGCTAATGGTATCTAAAGTTACATTCAGCAATGATTCTCTTAAATAAAAAAAAATTCTGCTTCTTTAATAAAGTGTATGGGTCTTTGGCTAAGACCTAAAACCGTGGATAATTGAACTAATCTCCAGAATGAATGCTGGTTTTGTGGAGAAAGTTTCCATATCCTTTTTTTAGCTAAAAGAGGACATAGATCTGATTTTTAGAAGTGGTAAAGAGGATTATATTTTAAAACATTGGTTCATGGATTTTGATCCTGCTTAAGATATGTCCAATGTAGTTCCTGTTTAGGTGAAACTTCCCCGTCTGCCTCTGATTTTTTAGGATACAAATCATTGGCTACCATTGGTAGCACTTTGGGCCACTTTATTGATAAGGCTGAGCCAAAAGATAACTCTACATGTTTTTAAATCTATGTGGAAGTAGATTTGAAGAAATGTTTCCTTGAAGCGATCAAATTAAATCTAGATGGATAGGTATTTATGCAGAAATTTGATTATAGCCTGTTGCCCTTCAAATGTAATACATGCCATATTCTAAACATGGCCAGTTTGCTAAGGACTGCAAAAAGATTAGAATGTGCTTCAAGCACCTCAAAGCGTTGAGCACACCTTCATCACAACCAAAGCAAAAATACGTCTTCAACAAGAAATAGTAAGTGGAATTAGATTATCAAATAGGGTCAAACTATTGTTGTTTCAAATATGTTTGAAATCCTAGGAGGACATACTCAAGGCCTTTCAAAAGGGGAAATGAGCAATAGAGTTGAAGTCAATTTGAGGGAAGTGCAAAGGGTTGTATGACAACAATGCTCTTTGGAGGGAGGGGAAATATAAAACTATCAAGTTGAAGTTCATTTGAGACAAAAGTAGTTGGAGGTAGACTAATTACAATTGAAAACAACCAATAAAAAGAATAGTGGTTCTTCCAAAGAATTGTCACATCCGCACAAAACCAACTTCTATAACACCCTTAGTTCTAACCTAATCTGGATTAGGGAAGTTGCTAATTTTGTTGTTTTTTTGGGGTGTGTGTACATGCGTGCCTATGTGTATGTAGACAATTAAGGTGATGATCATTAATGAACCTGGTTTATTTTATTTTACATGGACTATTGAATTATCATGTCAATTATGCTTACATCTAGCTAAATTGAGTATGTATGAATGTATTCATGACTAACCTAGACTAATATTTATTTGTTGAAATTTGTGGGAGGAGTAAATGTCAATCTTGTGGGTGCGAAGGTGCAAGCTGATGTGGACTATGTAATCCGATCCTACAAACACTTAAGTGTATGTGTGGTCCAGATTGAGGTTCAACCTAAGTTACTGGTCTTGGTATGGGTACAACAAAAAAATTCCTTTGGTATGGGTACATGTTTGGAAATATATATATGTGTATGTATGTGCATATGTGTGTGTGTATGTGCATGTGTGTGTGTGTGTGTATATAAATACCTCATAATTGGGAATCAACAAAATATTTTTATACCTCATAGTTTGCAAAAATGAAAGTTCTCATAAATTCAAAATTTAGCGAGTTTTAATACACAATAAAAAATCTTCATATTGCTCTTTATAAAATGCATCAAAGTCAACATTTGGTTCAATTTCACTTGAACCAAAATGAGTTACAATGTCACTTCCACTAGCCATGTACTATACAAGTTGTCTCATCTAAAGAGATTTCTAGCAAGTTGTGCAATAATTAAGTCAAAACACTCAAGAGTTAAATCCCAATTTCTCGTCACCCCCTCATTGTAATCAATTTTCTGACGTGATGAGATCGTAATAACTAGTGGGGATCTAGGAGTGGAGACCTCAATAGATTTGTGTAATATTTCATTTCCAAAATTAAAATAAAACCCAATGACATTTGTACATAGCACAATAAATATTTTTATGGTGTCTAAATCTTAACTACATGGTTTCATCATCATTGTTTTTGATAATATAAGCAAGGAAGGGCCCTGATCCCATGGAACAATAGCAAATCAAAAAGAGATACCAAGGTAGGAAACAACACCACCATCCAAACCAAAAAACAACATGAAAATGGCACGCAAGCCTAGACTTAAAACCATTGCTATAGTCTAGACCATAATTATCAAAATAAAAAAGTTACTACCAGAAAAGATTAAGCTACAAAGACCATTGATTAAGTCCACAGTATATCA